>JAOEHY010006483.1:0-23069 GCA_025447955.1 Psilopsiagon aurifrons | reverse complement strand
AGGGGTTGGGGGGGACCTTCCGTCAGGATGCCGCCGGGTGGAGGGGGCCTGCGAGCCCACCGCCCCGCCCCACACTCCTTCCCCTCCTGTGGGACCGGGCTCGCTTCGCTCTCCGCCTCATTCACCCGCTGCCGCCGGCGGGCTTCATCCCCGGCCACGCCGTGCCCCTGGGGCTGGAGCCCGCTGTCCCTGTCCCCCGGGCATGGAGGCGCTTCCGGTGGGGTGTGCTCCCCCCGCGCCTTTCCTGTAGCCGAGGGAAGGCGGTGAGGGAGCCGGGCTGGCTCCGCGCTCCTCTCCCTTCTCCCCTCTGCGGGCGTGCTGAGGGTGTGGGGCTGACTGTTCCTGCCCGTAGTCGCCCGGGGGAGAAGGACTGAGCTCCGCAGTCTGCTGGGGCTGCGTGGTTTGGGTTTCACAGGTCTGAGATTGCCTGTGTTCCGTGGGCAGTTTGTTGCCTCCTGGGATATTGCCGTTGCAAGTTTTGTGTTTGCCCTGTTGCTCAGTGTAACTATAGAAACGTAGAGCGGGGGAAGAAAGCGAGGGAGAGGGTTTCTTTCTTCCTTCTGTTTTGCCGTTGTGTCTGGCGGCATATGGCGACAAGGTTGATCATAAGCGATTACCTCCTTTTAAAATTCGTTTGTATTTCTACTCCCCCGAGCAATGTTAATAAGCGGTTCAGTTATTTTTTTGCCACGTACCTTCTATTTTTCATGAATCCAAGTATTGGGATAGTCCTTGACCTGTAAATTTGGGGTAACAATACTTTTGTGGCTGCTTTTTGATTTTTTTTTTTTTTGCTAACTAATTGTCCAGCTGATTTTAACCATTTTTCTTCTTGGTGGCTCTTTCTGTTTCTTGAAAAAGCAAGGTCAAGAGCACATTAGTTTAATGACAGACCTGGTAATTTAGAATAGCTTGTTACATGATTTTATAAAAATGAGCTTGCTTAGCACTGGGATAAGGTAACGTCTCTCAGTTAAGCCTCTTGATGGAGAGGGTACCTGCTAAATTAGTACAAAAGGTTCCTAATAAACTGCAACAAAGATATATATCTAGGTTATAGAATTGCAATATCTCTATTTTTAGTCTATGATTTCTTGTAACAAAGCATTGTCTCTGTTTCAGTCAAAGTTTATCAGTGGGCTCTGTCTTAAAGGTCAGTTCTCAGTGCCATCCATATGCTTGCTGAAGTTATGTTGAAGTTTTGTCATGTAGGGGAGCTGGACATCGCACAGTATTTTAAATAGGAACAAGATACTGCTCTTGCCTTTCCTCTTTCCTGTGGTATTTTATGAAATCAACCAGTTCTTACTTTTCTTCTTTCCCCCCTCCCCACTTTCTGGGTTCTGGCTCGCGTTGTCTTCATGGTGACCTCAGTATCTCAGTTTATCCCAGTTAACGTGCAGCAAGGCAGAAGTTGTCTTGATGATAGAGATTAAACTACTTCCTTAAGAATAAGCTGTAACATCAAGTGAATGTATGAGAAATGAACAGCTGAGTGCTTTTGTTAGTAATTTTATGTGGGGCTTTTGATAGCAAACTGCTAGCATCTTCAATTAGAGTTAGTTAATGCGAATTACATTTTTTTTTCTCTAATACATTAAAAAATGCGGGAAACTTATTTATTCTTTGACATATCTTAATAATTTATCTCCAGGGAAATGTTCTTATCTTATGAAAGTTGTATGCGGTTCAGGGTAAAGGTATATAAGATGAAGTTAGTTGAGAGGAGGGAAGAAGTGTGGGTATCCTGGGTTGGTCAGAAGGGAGCAGAAGACCAGCAAGTGGAGTAAGAGGAACTATAGGGGATGGGGAATTAGAAGGAGAATGGGGAAATGGATGATCAGGGTAAAAAGAGTGGTAGGAATCTGGTGACCTCACTGTTGTCCATGTCCTGTACCCTCCCCACTGCCAACATGTGTCCTGAAATAGTGGTGAAGTGTACACTTGTATGGATTATATACTTTCTTTGTATAAAACCTGTTCTGTGGTAGGACCTGCCAGCAGGTCAGTGGGGTCTCCCTGCTGGGCTGTATTTATTATTTATTATTATTGTGGCATTTTCCCATTCCTCTGGCATTGGTTCATTGGTTTGAATAAGCCCTTTGTGTCTCTAAATTTTGTAGGGTTTTATAAATGGGTGCCTAGGAATCTTCGTGCAAGATCCAGGTGGGAAAAACAACATTTGTTTTGCTCTTTTTTCCCCTGTTCCCAGTCCTGTGGACACTCCTCATAGCCCATAGCTGTACCCTCTTCCCCATGGCTCGTGTCGTGGCTGAGGAGCATGGAGAGCCAGGAACAGACTAGAATGTTGACTGGGGTAGAAGCAGGAGGTGATCTTACAGAAGCATTCTGTGCAGGAGAGTATGATTTCGAAGAATTGACTTTTACAGAGCCTGTGTTGAGAGCCTATGTTGAGTGTTGGTGAAGCTTCAGCATAGGAGTTGGAATTGTGGTGTGGGTCAAGAGCTGTGTTTGGAGGATCTTTCAAGTCCATCCACTCTTCCTGCCTTAAATTTCAGTTTGTTCATTATCGTATTTATACAATCCATATTTTCTGTAGCATCCACCTGCCCCACTGTCTCTGACGTACCTGCTCTTAAATATGTTTATGAAGCAGGGAAGATCTATTATCCCATTTTTACTGTTGGGGAAGTGAGATGTGGTGTCTACATACACAAACGTAACTATCTTGTCTTGCGGTAGCTGGGAGGAATGTACTTGACGCTTCTCTGCTACTCTGGTGTAACTTCCCGTATATGGCGGTCTTGCTTCGCAGTAAATGGAAAGAAAGCAGCTCGCTTTGCAACTTGGTTGCTTCATGACTATGGCAGGCAGTTGTAACAGTAGCTAGAAGGCAGTGAGTTCAGATCTTGACCAATTTTGCAGTGACCTGTTCATATATCTGTTTCTTAAATGAAGTACATTCTAGATATTGGTCATGGAGTAAGTGTAAATCATCCCCTCTCCTTTGTCCTCCGTCAAAAAAGTAGCTGTTACCTTCAGGCTAGTTCAGGTTGAATCTCCTGATAATGCCATGGGTTGTGTGGGGTTTTGTTTGTTCAGTTTTTTCTAAAGGGATATCCAGATTGTGCTGAGTAGAGAAGAAAATAGAGTATTTTGATTGGCAGGGACCTGCAACGATCATCTAGTCCAGCTGCCTGACCACTTTGAGGCAGATTCAAGATTAGCAGAAGGGGACAGAGTACAAGTATTTCATTCTGTAGCAGTTGTGATTGTTGAAAGGACACAATTTTAGACAGTACCAGGATGAGGTATGCATTAAAAAAGAAAAACAATACCCCAAAATCACATCCAAAGCAAAACTAAATTGCCAGGTAGCCTTCCAGAATATCAGGTGTGACTAACTGTAACCCCCAGCTCCCAAAACAAACCAGCAATAACAGCTATATGCAGGGCATACAGAACTGGTATATTCTTCTACTGCCATAGAATCTGAACTTTGTCTTTTGTGCTTGGTTCTTCTGAAACACTGTCTTGCTTCACTGTGTACTGGAAATACAGCCAGTGCAAAGCTACAGGAATTTCAGGTGGCACAGAGAGAGGAGTCTCCTGTACTCTGCAGGGAAGAGACAGAACTGCTAAAGTGAGGTAGATGTGATCAGGAGGGGTGATGTATGACAGGGCAAACAGTTTCAAGAAATGCCATCATCATGTAGTGCAACTAGCAGTTGAAGAGTGTGCGTGAGATGCCGTGTGTCTGCTTATGAAAGTTTCTTCATCGAAGCATCCCCAGTGGGCAGAGCTGGGATTACTGGGTAATGTGTTGTGTACTTTCACCTTGCCTTTATAGTGAGGTAATTTTAGCTACCCTTGACATTCTGCAAGGCAGTTGAATGATCAGTCCATAGTTATGCATTACTGAAGTTTGGGGAACTTGCACAACTAGTAAGAAACCTTGTGGGGCTCCCCCCCAGTTCTGTCATATTTCTAAAAGCAATTTCAGAGCATTTAAGAGAGATGCAGCAAAAGGAAAAAGTTGAGAGTGAGTAAGATAATCTGAATGGTGAGAAGTAAAATAATAGTATATTTAGGTACCTGAGGGGAGGAAAGATGGAGTGCTGTCCTTTTGCAGTAAGGAGAAAAAGAGGAGGAGGTAAGCAGAGAAAGGGTAAAGGAGCAGATGGTCCAAAAAAGGTAGTAGTGACTAATAGAACTAAGGTGAATATGCTGACTGGAAAGTGTCTGGAGGAAAGATAAAGGATGCATTGATATGCAAACAGCTGGTGAAAAAAAAATCTCTAATCTGGAATTGGTAAGCAGGAGAGACATCATCCTGGAGCTCCTGATGAGATGATTTTCTTTTTTGGAATGGAAAATCAGAATTTGTTAGCAAGAAACCAGTGATATATTTACAGTTTTGCCTAGAACTATGTAGGTCACCAATGAATGGATGTTAAAATGCTGTAGCTGCTCTTTGAAGTCTGCTGCAGTCTTACATATGTGAAGTAACTTGTTTGTGCTTCAACTGCTTGGTTATATCAGCACTTCGTGCTTCAGCTCTCTACAGAAGCTTGGTTTCAATGTTAAGCATTTTTACATTCTGGCTTCTCTTTGCGGTGGAAACTTTTTCTGTCCTGGTTACCGGTCTTGAGCATTTAAAAAGAAAGTCTGTTTCCGTTATCTATTAAATAATTGCATTTTCTGTCCAGCTAATGATTCTTCAAGAAATCGTTACACGGAGCTTTCAGAAGCCCTTAAACCATACATATTAATGGATGCAGCAGTAACATTAGCTAAACTGTTCTTCTGGCTTTGGTGGAGCACAAGTGTCCTTGGGGTTTTGCATGGGTCTTTTGTGCCATTGTGGGGGTTGGCATTAGTGAAAGACTCCTTTGTAAGCTGAGAAATACTGGTAGTGGTTAATCTGTACGTGAGCAGATGCTTTGATGTAACCTTTGTCTGTGTGCCAACTGTAGCACATGGAGTTTTCAGGGTACAGTGGCCATGAGATTTTGGCCAAAATCCTGTATTTTTCATCTCTGGGAAGAAATTACGGCAGCAGTTGGATGAGTTGTATACATTCTGACCTTAGCTTTGGAGGTGCTCTAGGCTTACAGGCAGGTTTGATTTTTCATGTGGTCTAGTGGTTTTATTTCTCCTTTTAGAGGAAATCAAGGATCGTTCTAGATTTGCTTGCTGCTGCAGCTCAGTAGCTGCAAAACTTGTTTGATGATTACGTGAACATCTGCCCTTTGTGAAGACTTTTTCCATTCAAACATGTGCCTGTGGTCCATGTTCGTGTCTCTCACTAGTATGCTTTGTGAATGTTAGTTTGTGGATTCCTGGTTCAGGACTGGCTTATGCTTGGTTCTTGTGCTGCTGTTTACTGCTGCTGGTTAGAAACTGTTTTGAGTAAAGCAGTGCCCTCTGATTTGGCCATTTATGACATCAGTGGTTTTATCTGTATAAATTAGTTTCTGAAATGCTATGTGGATAAGTCCTTAATGTCATGGCAAGTGACCAAGATTTCACTGGTGTGTGTTGGTTTATAATTATTATTGTTATTTTATTCCATGCTCTTGTGCTTCTGTGTGAGTTACTTACCATAGCACCAGTGTTGTGACTCAATTCTTGCTAAATCTCCTATCATACAACACCCTGCTAATGGGTGCTTTCTTTGTCATGTTATGGGAGGAGGAAATTGGGCTTGAAAAGCCAAGCGTTGCTTTAACTGCAAAAGAAAGCAAAATTTGTATCTGCTGATGGCTCAGAGAGTAATTCCAGTTACAAAATTGCAGGCACCTCTATGTGTGTGTATCACTTGTGTATAATAGATTTGAAGATGCAAGTACAAAAGTCTTAATTTTTGAGAGAGTTTGGACTATTAGGGGGAGTTATATCTTCAGTAGGCAAGCTTAAATGGACTACTAATAAAAATACAAAGGGATGTGCATAACAAAGAAATATGAACTGAAACTATAAGAGAAGATTGAACTGGAAAGGGAAGAAGAGAAATACTGTTGTGTTATGATCCACTCTCTAAAAAGCTTGACTTGATGTGTGGGGTGCCAGTGAAGTAAGGTGGCCCTTTGTAGTGTGTCTTTGCTTCAGTGGGAAAATCATTGTGCCATCTGAGGAGACAGAAATATTTTTAGGTGAGATTCTTGAATGCATTAAAGAGAAGAAAACAAAAGAAAAGAAAGCACACAGCCCTAATGTTAACAGGGATCCTAATATAGTAACAAGTCTGCAGGGCAATGAATAATTGATTTAAGAGCTTCTGATTGTTCTGTAGACTGTAAATAAAGTAGAGATGCCTGCTATCGTAATGCCTTAGAGTAATAGACTTTGCAGGAAAAACTGGTAATTATTGTTAGTTTTCCTTTAGAAATTTCCTTCCCTAGGTGCTTCTTTAAGCTTGAAAAAGTGTGTATGTGGGTGAAGAACATAAAAATTGAAAATAAAAACCTCTGTGTGGTTCTGTTCGTTCCATAATTGCCAAAATATTTGCAGTTCGAAGTATTAATCTTTTATGACTACTTAGATCACTGCTACTGCCGTAGACCGCAGATAATTAATTAATTCAGGATATATGTTATCATATGCAAATATCACCAGTGGTGTTCCCCCACAATTGTCACAGCTCTTATTCAAAGAAAAGCTTTGCCACTTCATGCTTTCATACTGCAAATGAATCCAATGTAAGCTAAGTTAAAAAACTTACACAGTGGATTGTTTGATGTCTGATGAAATCTGAAGTGCTGGCTTTTGGTTCAAGCAGAATGGTCAAATCCTTTATTTAAAGAAGAAAAAACGTAATTGTTTGGGGAGAGCTATGAATGGAACACAGGAATTAAACACACAGGACTCAATTTGTAGTTATCTGGAATGTGTTTTTTTCCTTGAATCTGTAGCTGAAACAGAAAGGGAAGAGAGGGATGTCTGTATCAGTAATAGCAATCATTGTGGTTACTCAATTACTGGAGCTGAATGCTCCTTTGTGCTACAAATGAGACTCTCTCTAGTTTCAGAAGATGCTACACTACTTCTTATGAAAAAGTGAAAAATCAACCAGACTTGATCTGTTAGATCAAACGCACCTAAGAGGCGTAGTTGCTAAATTTGCTTACATGATCTTTAACTGCCATTACAAAAGTTGGTGCTTACAGTATATTTTAGGGTGCCCTTGGTTTTCTCTAATCTATCCTTGATTTTCCCATTATTTGCTTATATGCTTTCATTACCTTTTTTACCCCTGTGTCTCAGAAGATATAATTTAAATTTCAGCCCTACTTCAGGCTTTGCATGGAAAGGTAAGCTGATTCCAGCCCAGATCCTTCATTCACACAGAACCTAGACTGAAGTCACAGCTGTAGCTCTGAAAAATGTTACATATATTGGGAATGTTATATATATATCTGAAAAAATGTTATATATAGTGGGAATTCTGTGTGCTAACGTATGGCAGCTGAATCTGTTAATGGTAGGCAGCCTTGGGGTGAAAAGAGAGGCATGCCCATGGTTGCAGAGATGGTGTGCTTTTATAAACATGTATTAAGTGTTCAGAATTAGAAAGGAGCTTGGGTTTATTTCAAGTGTAGCATGGAACAGGCATTTCTTTCTGCGTTGTGGGGCACAATGCAGAAACACTGTGTGTATTAGAAAAATAATCCATTATCATTTAGTTTACTCGTGGCCCTTGTTTGTTCTTGCTTTTATCCCCCAGCCTGTCTCAAAAAACAAACAGGAAATGTGTCAGAAGTATTTTAGCTCTCGTGCATTAATGCTCTTAACAAATAGTGTAGAAGATCTCCTGCCATCCAACCTAAATGGCCTTTTTTTAATTAGGAAAATCTTGCCTGTGCAAGCACATTAACTAAATCTGCGGAGCGTTTTATTTTAAGTAGACTGCAGCAACTAAATTTGGCAATCTGTTTGGAAAGAGATGTTAAATTATTTAAAATATGCTTGGATTGCACATTATTTAGGTGGCTGTTTCTGCACCCATACAGTCTGCCAAGTTTTAGTTAATTTTAATTGATTTTAGTTAGTGACGGCAGTATTGCTTGTTCTGTGTTGAATTTTAAAATCTTTTTGTTGCTAGGATGCCGGGGGAAGTCATCACAAAGTCTCCGTTTCTCCGGTTGTCCATGTCCGAGGGCTGTGTGAATCCGTTGTGGAAGCAGATCTTGTGGAAGCTCTAGAAAAGTTTGGAACCATATGGTATGTCAAGCAGTGTAATGTCATGTCTCTGGACAAGTTGTGAGCATTAGTTAAAGGTCACTTGGGCCTCTTTATTTATAACTATTTGAAATCCAGAACTTAGTTAATAGTAAAGCATTAAGGCATTAAGGTTTTCTAGCTTTTGTGTTTCTGCATAGGCCAAGTCTGGTCAAGCAGAGTTACAGCTGGCTACATGTGTGCTCTGAAATAGCAGTAGTACAGTTTAGTCCTGGCCTTAATGTGAGTGCCAGGTAAACTGAATTGCAGAACAGCACAGGGGTGATTGTCTTGATATAAGTGAATATACCAAAAATAAGGATGGGCCACAGAGCACATGATTCTTTTTCCTATGATTTTGTATGGAAGAGTGTGATATGGTAGAACCTTCACAATGAGATGATTGTTCAGAGAAAGGCCATTCAAAGGTCTTACAGCCTGAAGATTCCTCATCTGTGAACAAAACAGTAAAGGTGAATGGGTAGAGTTCTGAGTGCTTCTTTTTGGAATCACGCATTTTTTTTTCACGTGAACACGTGTATTGAAGTGAAATAGGGTGTGGTAAATAGGGCAACAGTATTTTCCCATGGTCTTAATATTCAAATAATTGAATTATACTTGTACCAGTATCTTAAAATAAATAAAATTAAGCAAGGCCCAGCTTGTACAGGCATACAAATAAATACATTCAGCCTGAAAGTTTTACTTTTCAGAAACATAATTAACTGACAAAGCTTCTTGAGTTTGTCTGTGTCTGGATTTGGTTAGCTACAATACTTCTGTTTATTTCCTCTACGGTAGTTTTGTGTCAAAAAATAGTATTTTAAATTCTTTAGCAACAGCAAAGAAATTGAATTTATCATCTTTGAATGTATTTTATAATTGGCGTTTACTTTGATCCTTCAGATGGCTTTAGCAAGATTATTTTTTTTAATATTGTAGTTTTTAGAATTTAGTAAATATTTAAATGCTTATTGTTTGAATGTTTTTATGCGTTAAACTTTTTCATGAAAACAACTGCTTTTTGCTTATTTATCTTGTAGCTTCATTTCTTTGTTTTGTGTAAACGCTTTAGAAATGTGTTGACCAGGTTTGGGAAGTGTGAGCAGGGAGACCCACCTTCCTTTTAGTCCTTTAATCATTGTTTAGAAAAAAACATATGAGACTTATGGAAATTTGGATTTGTTTTGAGTAAGTGGATAGGAAAACTTCCTGTAATGTTTCTCTCACCAGTTATGTCATGATGATGCCATTTAAACGCCAGGCTCTGGTGGAGTTTGAGAACGTAGAAAGCGCAAAGAAATGCGTGACATTTGCAGCGGATGAGCCTGTATACATTGCTGGACAGCAGGCTTTTTTCAACTACTCAACAAGTAAGAGGATTACTCGGCCAGGGAACACTGACGATCCATCTGGTGGAAATAAAGTTCTTCTATTGTCAATTCAGAATCCTCTCTACCCAATTACAGTGGTATGTTTCTTCTTTTTCTTTCTTTTTCTTTATAAAACAATAAAAGGCAGGGAGCAGCAATCTCTATTACATTATTACCATTGTTTACCATTTGTTAAAATTATACACTGTTAATTTGAGCCAGGAATAAAATTCATGTATCAAAGGTTTCCACTGTCTTCACAAAAGTAACATGCATGTTCTAGAAAAAAGGTTTTTTGGGGTGATTCAGACACATTGTACATGTATTTTGCAACAGATTTGAAGGCTTCAGTGGTCAGGATCTGAAATGTTTAAGTTGCTATGTGCTTTGGAAATATTGCCGAACATGTTGCCATAATATTGAGAGTGTCATTTAGTTTTTAGGCTCTGAGTGGTGTATGTATAAGTGGCAAGCAATTTTTCCAGTGGGAGGGGTTATTGTAGGCAGTCCTTCATTCTGAAGTATTTCCTTTGTGAGAAGTTGAAACCTTTATTTGTTGATTATCAACTCAAGTTTGATGGCATCTTTCTCATTTTTCTTTGGGTTGATACATTCTGCTTTTCAGTATTTCAAGTAATACCATATATACAGCTGTATCCTAATTTATTGACATCTGTTTATGGCTCGTGCATTTTTTTTTAAATGATACAGATTATGATTCATGCACTGAATGCTTATATTTTTCATAGATAGTGTGCACTGAAGGTACAGAAATATGTCAGGAAAAGGTTAAGTCTGCTGTAGGAAGAGTTGTAATTCTGTGATACAAGCGTAAGTTACTTGTTCTTAAGGAAATACATGGGATAGTATGGATCAGTCAAAGTGTTCAGGTTGTGTGGAACCATATAACATAAAGCAGGCATTAAGTTTTCTTTAATGTGACATATGGCAGCAAACTGATTGAAACTTAATATTCCTAAAATTGCTCGAAACAGTCAGTTCCATGTCATGCTTTTTGCTTCACTGTATTGTGAATATTGGTAGGTTTTTGCTCGTTGATTCCTTAGTGGATGCTGTATTTTTTTCTCCTGGCAATTTTCTTTATAGAAAAGCATGGCAAGAATGAGGTGCTTTTTCATCAGTGTTAAAAAACATACCCGCGTTGAGCTACGTGAACACATCTACTGGAACTTGAAGTATTCTTTCCATGTGACTATAATACAAATTTTGGAAACTGAGTTTCATTCATGCATTTAAAATTTGGCTTGCATAAGCGACTGAGTTGAATGTGGGTGCTTGAGGAAACTGGTAGCAGAAGCATCCTTATGGGCAGGGAGAGTTTCATGGAAATTCTGAGGATGAAGTATGTAGCGCTGCAGTTGCTCTCTCCTCAACCTCTTCCTTTCTGCTGCCCCCAGCTGTTTGTCTAGAGTATACCAATGATCACCAGGGGCATCCTAGCGCCACATCGTAAGCCTGGCCTGATGTGTGGAAAGGCAGGCTTTTCTCCTTACTGTCTGGCTCCCCTGCAGCACTGAAGATGGTCTTGAATTTTATTGGTTCCTTGCAGTATAGACAAATGCTGGTGAAAGCAGTCTTGACAATGAGTTTGCATTAATCCAGTGTTTCTTATCAGAAATCTTCTTTGCCTTAAGTGAAGAAGCACGGCAACCGCTTTGCAGTGTCTTTGATTCAGGTGAATAAAAGTGAAATTTTCCTTTTGATAAGATACCAAAGCTTACATCGTGGACTGACCCCCCCAGCTACTTCTGAAAGTGAACATGAACAATTAAAAAACCCCTTTCAACCTCATGAAATGAAATGTTCTATAACTACAACATCACTTTGTCTCTCTTTGCTTTGGTGAAGCTATTGCAATGCATGCTTTAAAGGGAGTATAGGTTGAGACATGGATGGAATTACTGGGTTTTAACACTGTTGAAGGTACTTGTTTAATGTTTGCATTAGTACTTGTAGTGATAAGACAAGGGGTAATGGGTTCAAACTTTAACAAGGGAAGTTCAGGTTGGATATAAGAAAAAAGTTCTTCCCTCTGAGGGTGGTGAGGCACAGGAATGGGTTGCCCAAGGAAGTTGTGAATGCTCCATCCTTGGCAGTGTTCAAAGCCAGGCTGGATAGAGTCTTAGGTGACATGGTTTAGTGTGTGGTGTCCCTGCCCATGACAGGGGGGTTGGAACTTGATGGTCTTAATGTTCTTTCCAACCCGAACTATTCTATGATTCTGTTCTATGATTCTACTTCTTAGAGAATTTTTTCCCTGTTTTTCAGATTTGACTGCTTGTACTGTATTAATCCATAAAAATGCTAATAATGAATTTATATTAATATATTTATATTAAAATATAAATTGTATAGGGAAAATTATAAATGAAAAGTGAACAAGCCTTTTCTTTACTCTGGCTTTTAAATGCCAATGCATTTTCTAAATGTTCTGTGGACCTCGTGTTTGAAATGTCACATCTGAGTAAAATATTTTTTTATTCTTCCTTAGGATGTCTTGTATACTGTGTGCAACCCTGTTGGAAAAGTTCAGCGCATTGTTATATTCAAGAGAAATGGAATACAAGCTATGGTTGAATATCCTTTCTGAGTGTGATTTTCTTTTTTTTTTTTTCTGTAGGTTCTTGACTGCAGATGAGATAAATACTGTGTAATTTTGAGACCAAATTAGTTTTTTGTTTCTGTGTAAGACACGATGGTTTCTATATGTCTGTAAGCACTTAAGCATTTAATCTTTATAGGAAAATGATGTTGTCAACTGTAGTCTTGATAACCCTGTTTATAGGTGGCCCCAAGGCAGGCGTGAAATATGTCATTTGTTTGGTAACACATTATACACAAAGCTTCATGGCCTCTGCTGGTTTCAATACTCAAAAAATGGGTGAGGGATTGCAGAGGTGCGGTTTGACTTCTTCAGACTCCTCTAAAATAGTCCAGCTTAGGCCTCCTTGACCTGTTTATCATGTGTTGGGGAAATTCCCCCTGTTCTGTTATCCTGCTGTTTATCTGTAGTGTTAAGTTGTACATGGGGTGGCTGTTCAGAGTTGTTAATGTGTTACTGCAGTTCGCAAAGTCCAAAGTCTGATATGACTATGCCTTAGTTTATTAAACTCTGATAGCCTTCTTCCGAGAGACTGATCACCCTCCACTTCAAAGCTGTTATCTGGACAATTGTACCAAAATCTCAGAAATCCTTTAGTGATTTCAGATGCTACTGATGTGGTAGGTTTTGTTAGTGGGTCTCTTTGGTAATGTGTGACTTAACCAGTGGTTGCATTAATGATTTGCCAGGCCAAAAGAATTACCCTAATTTCCATAAAAGCAAGCTAATTGCTGTTTATCTATGTAGAAGACTTAAACTAACAGGCAGTAGTTTGAGTTACTGTGTATTGAGTTTATGGTAAGCAGTGTTTTCTGGATCAGATGACGTGTGCAGTTGGGGGTTATTCTGCATCTTGTGAAAGATTAGGGAAGTTGAGGAGAGGATCCTGCACATAACCTGAGACTACTGTACTCCTTTGATTGAAATTCTGCAACATGCCTTTTAGAAACAAAACCAACCAGCAACTGAAAGAAAACTCAAAATGTGAGCAAAGTAATGCAGCAGTGTAGGTGAACAACTTCATGGGGGGAGAAACAGCTTCAAGACAAGCATTGTCTGAAAAGTTCAGAAATTTACACAAATTTCAATGCTCACTGCAGTACCCATTTCTTTTGCAGATGTGCTCCCACAGTTCTAGCCAGTGTGTAGTAATTTCTTAGAGGCTTGCGAAGCTTAACTCTCTTCACTCTTAAATTCCACAGTGAACCTACATCAGCTTAGAAGTTGGTTTGCAGGGATGTGGTAAAACATAGGAGATAAGCTGTTGATATAGTCTACTTCCAAAATGTCATTAAATTACATTGCAGGATGGTCTGCTGCAAGGTTCAAGTTCTCTGACACCTTATGTTATTGAGTATGTATGAGGTCATGGATTACCATGTACCAAGGTTCAGGTACATTTTTCTGCTTGTCATTGAACATACTCGATGTAAAGGATATGAAATACCTACATTTGGAGCCTGGTAAACGCAGCTGTCTTCAGCAGGAAACGTAAAGCAGTCTGCTGCTTGTATTTTTTGATGCAAGATGATTATTTGGTCACTCAAAGTATTTCTCCTAGTTCTGCTGTTTTATTTGGTGAACAAGCTAAAAAGGCTGTACTTATGCTTAGTTTTTACTGTAAAGTGGTTACTGAGTTCATGTTCTCCCTACCCACAGGTCTGTAGCTAATGCTGGTGGTGAAAAGGGATGCATTGTCTTAAGTCATGCCTTCTCACCCCTGAGCTCTGATCCTTCCCAAATGCTGCAGCTTGAAGTTTCCCTTCAAATATTCTCTAGCCTTGCTGGTAACTTTCTGTGTCTTCTGATGAAAATTACTAAATCCACCAGAATATCTCCTTTCACCTGGCATAAGATCAGAGCAAAAAGAAAGCTTACATGTTTATCCATACTGAAGGATTTAGTAATTTATAAGCAATCTCATATGTGCTGCTTGCATCTCAAAATGAGATGGTTAACATAAGTTGAACTCCTATATACTTGTTGGTAATTTATAAATTGAAGTTTGTATAGAAATCTTGTATATGATAATGAAATATCTGCAGGCTACAAATATGAAACCATATGAGAAGAAAGGGGCACGAATGAGACACCTGGGGGAAAAAAATCCTTAACATGATGTTTATGTTTGAATCAGTGTTTTGTGCCCAGAAGGCGAAGGCTGCACTCAATGGAGCAGATATCTATGCAGGATGCTGCACACTAAAAATTGAATATGCAAGGGTAATGCTTGGACCTTTTCTTTTAATTTCACTAGGAAAATATATATAATTGAGAGTTAACCTTTTCTGCTTTTACTTTTATTTGAACAGCCAACTCGACTAAATGTCATTAGAAACGACAATGATAGTTGGGACTACACTAAACCATATCTGGGCCGACGAGGTAGGTTTTCATATGTTATTGCTGTAGATGTTTGTACTAATGACAATCCTTTATATGTGGTCAGGCTGTATCGCAATAGTCATTTCAAAGTGCTGCTGAAGGCTGTATTGACAAGCCAGGAAATTAACCCTGAGCCCTAGTGCCCCCCTACTGCCGTGTGCTTGAGCCATTTAGTTCAACAAGGAGCCCACACCTCCAAGCACCTTCGCAGTTCTCAAGGACTTGCATTTCTCCAAGCAGCTCTCTCCCTTTGGAGGAGAGGAAACCTGGTACAGACTATTCCTTACAAACTACAAACTTGCACACTGCTTCTCCTTCGAAAGGACTCTTTTCCCCTATGTTGGACGAGGCATTAAGAAGGATAGAGGACTTCAGCAGGCTGACTCTACACTTCATCATGCACCACATCGGCATCAGCAAAAAACCCCCAAACAAACAAACAAACCCTCTGAAAAAACTCAGACTTGCAATTCACCTTGTCTGCATACTGCATGCACCACCACCACAAGTTTTTAAAGGAGGACACTTTCAGTACTTCAGATTTGTATGGGATGAATTACGTAAGACTGTACCCATTCTGTTCACGTTTGTATGTATGCTGGCTTATTTCCCTTAAAATTACAACTGAAAATTGGAGAACCTCCAAAATTAAGAACCTGTCTTGTTGATATCATTGATGTTGTAATATTTTTATTACTTGCTGTATGTGAGAGTTGCTTTCAGTCTTAGTGTAAATATTGTCTGGTAGGGATGTTTAATCCTTATCTGTAGACAGGTGGAAATGAGCAGTGCAATATCAGATAGGTCCCCTCAGTTTTATTTAAGTATTAAAATAGGGAGATTCATAATTGGTGCAGTCATACTGTCTCTTAAATACTCACCTGTAAAAATTACCAGAGCTTAACTCATGTCAGTGGGAACTATAACTATATATGTAAAGACAAACTGCTGTGTAGCCCAACTCCTGTAAAGTGTTTATTAAAAAATAATAGTCTGTAACCATTGAGTGCAGTGTTCAGTAACTTCTGTACAATAATGTGTGCAATGTAAAGTTAGAAAAGTGAAGACAATGTGTCCAAGACAGATTATCTACTTCTGAAAGGCTATATGAGAACCAGGGCTTTGGCCATCTCAAGCGACATGCACTTCCGAGTAATTCTGCAGAGACACTGGGCTTGTAAAACTGTTGTACAACTAAAAACTTAGGGCTCGAATTAAGTTCTTGTAAAAAGTTAACAAGGGAGCTACAGTATTGGTTGATTATGACTATTTGTATCAGGATCCGATTATTTTTTTTCTCAAATTCGTGAGCTAAAAATGGGAGTTTGAAGAAACTCAAGGGCAAGAAAAAGATGTGAAGGTTTGAATTTGGAAAATCTGAAGGATTAATTTGACCCTCGTGTCTTTTGATTATTGCAGTGTTCAGAGGCTGACTTGTAACGCTGTACATCTAATTACATTATGCAATCGGTCTTCAAATAGCTATGGCTGTGTGAACTAAAGGTTCCCCAAACTGGAGAAAACAGTGGGAAATGAAAAACTCGGGATACATATGTCTTGTTCTTTCATAGGTTACTTTGTTACTTTGACAGCCTGTCTGTTTTCTATACATCACTCTACTACACATAAGAGGAAAAGAATTAGACTTGGATTTGATATAAGATATATAGATATTTGATATAAGATACTGTATATATCATAACTTTTCACTTATTGTGACCCACTTATCTAGAAAATGGGAATATAATTTTTGAGTGAACAGTGAAATGTCTTTGAGAAGGCAGGCATCTAGAGCAATTTTGCCTATAAAGTAATGAAGAGTGCTTTGGTGGTTTTGCTGCTTCTTTTGAGAGAGTTTTCATATTTGTGCTTCAGCTTAGTTTTCAGCAATGTTGTTTGGCTTTTGAACTTAATGTAACCCAAGCTGTAGGGCTAACTGCAGCATACAAAGTCTGAGCCCGAAGCAATTTCATTATGAGGACAGGCATCCTAATACAGCCTTTCAGAATTTCACAAACTCCCCCTCAAATCTTAGGAAGGAAATGCATTTTGCTAATAGTTCCTATGGTAACGTATTACAGACTTGCATATTGTATTTGTCCACTTAAGTAAGCTTCCTAACAAGTACCTGCTGCTGTGAACACATACTGCATTAGATTGAACCAAGAAAAACCCACTGACTGTTAGCATGCTACTTGCTTTTAGCCAGAAAGTTCAAACTATAGCTTGGAACATTTCTGTTGGTAATACCAACAGATGCAGTGACTCAAGGACATGATTTGAAAACAAAAGCAAAGAATAACAAACCCAAAACTTAAACAATATTATCAAGACTCTTTCATTTCAGAATTATTTTTAACAGAGATCAGGTTTTGTGTTTCAATGCCTTTTTTTACAAGTATTTGTACTGACACAAGTGAGGGACTTCAAGGGAGGAACAAGTATGGGGTTTTGGACTACACCATCACAGGGAGGAAATATTTGTCAAACTGTATTCTCCCAGATTTCTTTATTTGAAGAATAGTCCTATATTACCATGTGCATTTTCAAAGGATTTAGCTCCACAGGCTATAATTATAAACTTGATTTTCCTGAAAGATTACTGAATGTAGTTTATACACCTAAAATACTTGATATGACTGCCCATTTGCTTTTTAGAGGCAAGAACCAGAGCTGTTAGCCTGAAGAGGGAATGGAAGAACAAAACTTGACAAAAGTAGTCTTTTTTCTATATATTTGAAAGCATTCAGCACTGTTCTCTCTGCAGGCTTTATTGCCAAAGTAAATATCTGACTTGGAACCTGTCCTCAAAACCCTGAGCAGAAAGGGCACATGCGTTTTCATTTCCCGTTGTTGTGTTGTGTAATGCAAATAGTTTCTGTTTTTTCAAAGGAAATACCTCCAGCTGCATTGGGCTGGAGTTGCCATTTTCAGCAGTCATAGAATCGTACTTAAATTTCCTAGTAATTGTTGTAAACTGATATATGTCTTGCCCCATCTTTTCAATGTGGCTATTGTAATTGTGAGAGCCAGTTGTTCCTTACCACAAAGAAATCTGTAAGTTTAGTTTTTATCATGCAGAATGGGTCTGATTTAAAAAAATACAGCTTTGGCTGTGATACACTGCTTTCCTCCAGTAATGTAGACCCCTTGCTTAACTTTATAACCTAGAGAACTGGGTTTTCTTAAAGGATTGAGCGTTGTTTTAAATGCATTATTCAGTGATGTTTTTCTTCAATTGAACTGTTATGTGCTGCTGATAATGCAATAATGTACAATCCTTTCAGCATGCCCGTAAATCAGTAGGTGTTCTGTAAATGTATATGTACACATATGTAATGCTCTCTGTTTACTGATTATGAAACCATGTAATACAGGTTGTTGTTGGCTTATGCTGAAACTTCTTGAAAGAAGCCTACTTTGAAAATGTGTTGCTGTTGAAGCTAATATTATGATTCAGGTACTGTCTTTCAAAAGTACTGCATTTCAAATTTGTTTTAAGAGACACATAGGTAAATCCTGCTGTATGGTGTTATTTATACTAATATGTGATGTCTGTTTAGGAAAACTATTGGGTATTTCCATAAACTTTAAATGTCTGCATCTCCTCATTGGCCACTGCCCCCAATCAATTAAGTGCAATTTGTTACACAGATGGCAGTCTTTTTAATTCTGGTGTCCCAGGGCTACAGCTTGTGGTTTTAGATGTATTATGAATGAGAAATTGTTCATAAAATTAACAAGGACTCAAATCACTTTTTGCGTTTTAACTAAAAGCTTTGTGTCTTAACTGGAGAAATTGGGCCCATAGTTGTGTATACTAAACTGTTTTCTTTCCCTTCCCACATGTTAGACAGAGGGAAGGGCCGGCAGAGGCAAGCTATTTTGGGAGAGCATCCATCATCATTTAGACATGATGGTTATGGTAAGTAACATAGGATGGCAGGTGGTTATGATTTCTTTGTATGTAATATGGAATTCTAAATGTTCAATCAATGTTGAATTATGGACCATTACAGCATGAGTAGTTCACTTTTGTGCTGTATGTGTGGTGCTGTCAGTCCATGTTCTGAAAATGCTAGTGATGGACTGAAATCTGTGTGCATTGTTGCCACACCTCTTCCTTTTGCTGAGAGCATCCAGCTCTACAAATTTATCCCTTGGAAGAATATTTCCTTTCAATTGCTGTAACCCTAGCAGTGGCTCGAAAATTACATCTATACTGGGAAAGCAGTTTGCTTCTGTAAGATAGCAACACAGCTTGATCAATGGTTTCATGCAGCACAGAGCTCTTTGATGTTCTTGCGTGCAAGAATTGTGAGCTTTGTGTTTCTTCTAATTTATCTAATTCAGAAAAGTTGTAGCTGTGTGATTGTATATGAATTATGTTTTGGAATTAGTGCTGTGAAGTGCTGCACTTGTTACCAATGCTATCTGTAAATGAAGGTACGCTCTCTCTTTCATGTGTTGGGACTTTGGTTTCTCAACCCTGAGGTCTTGATTCCACTTAGATTTGACTTTTCTAGTTAATCACTCAGCTGTCAGATGCAGTGTGATTTGTCTTGCCTCTTTATTTGCAAATATATTTATGATATTTTACATGTAGGCTGACCTACCTACTCTTTTGAAAGGTTCTTCGAATCTCTAGAGTTTGAGTTCCACTTTGTATTCACTGATGTTCTTTTTTAATTTTTCTGGTACATCCTTGTCTCTTAGGAAATGTGGCTGTCTCCTCCTATACCACTGTTTAGCTCTCATTACTGCTTTTTCTGGGGAAAAAAAAAGGACAAAAGGTTCCTTTAACACTTGGTTTATGTGAATTTCACATTGTACTTGTCTCAGAACAGCAGGGATCATCTCCTTGTCTGTAATGCTGATGTTTCTTATAGAAAGGTATTGCATACTAGTTATTTCTCTTCGTGGGGGAAAAAAAAAGAGAGAAAGATTGTTTATTTCTGTGAAACTGGTTGCTTTATCTGTAGTGGAACATGGGACAGCTTCATTTTGCATTAATGCAGGGGTTTAAGTGTTCCTGTTTCTTCCAATTGAGCTGTTTGTAGAAAGGCAGTTTTCTGGCTTCATCTCTTGTTTCTGGAAAAAGAGCTGTGTCATCTCCTCTGCTGACCTCTGGCTAAGAGTTCATTCCTTCTCTTTTGTTTTCCCTACTGTGTAATATTCTTTCTTGGTGTCATGTAGCTCTTCAAGTAGATACGGTAATACTGCTGAAGGTTTATTTCAAGTATTTCTTCTGATAGGTTTATGTTCAAGTCTTGTGTGTGGTGCAGGGAAGATACTGTTTTTATAATTACTGAAATACATTTTTCCATTTGTGTAAAAGCAATACCATGAAACAGCTCCTTCCTCCTTGTCTCCTAATATAAGAACAGGCTTGCAACATTAAGGAAAATAGAAGAGGAGTTGTTTGTTTTTGTGGTTGTTTTAGGTTTTTAGTGGTGTGGTTTTGGTTTTTTCTTAATTGGAAAAAGAACTAATGGAAACTGCTGTAACATTTTCCCCTACCTCCTTTAAATACTCATTACCTATGTGGACTTTAATGCAAGATTAAGTAGTGAAACTTGTTTCATACAATATGAAAGCATGGTCTTTCATCTCCTTAGGGTCACACGGTCCTTTGTTGCCCTTGCCAAGCCGGTACCGAATGGGGTCGCGGGACACTCCAGAACTCGTTGCTTATCCGTTGCCCCAGGCATCCTCCTCTTATATGCATGGTGGAAATCCTTCTGGGTCAGTTGTCATGGTTAGTGGGTTGCATCAGCTAAAGATGAACTGTTCAAGGGTCTTCAACCTGTTCTGCTTATATGGAAACATTGAGAAGGTAAGGCATAATTTATTAGAAACTTGGAAACTACTATAGTAATTTCAGTTGTTTTGGAAAAAACCCAGCTCAGATGGTCTGAAACTATTTCCTGATGATTTATAAAACTCTTGGTCAGGCTGTTGCAATGTCATTTTTTTCTCTTTATATTAGGTGAAATTTATGAAGACTATTCCTGGCACAGCACTGGTTGAAATGGGTGATGAGTATGCTGTGGAAAGAGCTGTCACACATCTCAACAATGTCAAGTTATTTGGAAAGAGACTTAATGTCTGGTAAATATGTTTTATCAGATTAACAGTCTACCAGAGGGCAGATGGAGTGAGGTTGCAACCAGACAATATCTCATTGCTCTGTTATCAATTTGCAACTATTATTTATTTATTGCTATTTATTATTTTATTTCAACTAATAAAGCCTGTGGGAATTACATGTATTGGCTGTTAATAACTGTATCCCCTAATGTGTCTTGTACATCCTTTCTTTTTAAGGAAAGGTATCAAATCTGACCCATCTGTTCTCCTTCTATTTCATATTGTAAAGAAATGTCATCTCTCTTCTGGTCAGATCAATAATCTGCATGCAAGTCTTAATTATTTAAGAAGCTTTAACTATATATATCCTTAAATCCCAGTGTTTCCAAGCAGCATTCAGTAGTTCCAAGCCAGATATTTGAACTGGAGGATGGCACAAGTAGTTACAAGGATTTTGCAATGAGTAAGAATAATCGCTTCACCAGCGCTGGCCAAGCATCTAAGAACATTATCCAACCACCCTCTTGTGTGCTGCATTATTATAATGTTCCTCTGTGTGTAACTGAAGAAACATTTGTAAAGGTAGGCAGTTGAAATGACTGTGATATACAGTACTTTGGGGCTCTATCCTAGCTTTACACTGTACTACTTTTGAAGCAAAATAACTGAGAGAACTGTTTTTTAAAGTAGGTTTGTAGCCTCTCTATATAGAAGCTGCTATATTTTCACAATTCTGGCATTCTCTCTTGGAACTAAAGTTGAGGAGCTTAATGCGTTTGGGATTTTTTGTGGAGGAAGGGGAAAAGACTCACATAAATTCAACTATAGGGGAAGTTAGGACTACAAATCCTGAAAGATTTACTGGCTCCTTGAGATGGTTATTGAAATGACTGATACAGTGGTTCAGAATGCAGAGGTGCGTGCACCTGAAACAGTTTCCACAGTTCAGCCCTAAATGAGCTCTGTATGCTTAAAACATGCAATACTGGACTTCTTAAGTGGAGGCAGTGCTAAAACTGATGATGATTCAGTAAGTTCTTTTTCAGTTCAATATGAAGTTTTTTCAATCTCTGTCTGAAGGTTAACTCTGGCTCATGAGTGGCACGCTTGTATGTACAGCTTCTGAGCTGCTGTGTTGAAGTGAGCATGTCAAAAAGAAGAGCTTGTTTTCATTTTAAAATGTTGCTTGAGGTAGTAGAGATAGCAGTATTCGAACAATTTTTGTGCCACAAAATCATTTCTCATGGGACAGCACAGATAGAGGAGCCTTGTTTTGCGCACTACGGAATGGTGTTCTAAAGAGTTAGCAATCCAAACGTGTTTTGAAAATAGTAAGTTGCCATAAATGCTCTTTAAGAGTCAGTGTGTTCATTTTTGTAACTTAGGATTTTTGCTGATGTGTTTTTATGTGCATTTTTGGTGGAGTTTTACCTCTTGTTTTATTTTTGTGACAGTTATGTGAGGATCATGAAGTTCTCAGCTTTATTAAATACAAAGTGTTTGATCCAAAACGTAAGTAAACTTTGACCTGCTTGGGGAGTTACTTAATTCCAGTTCTGATAAGAGCAAAGAAGACTTCACTAATCCCCTCTTTCCCTTTTTTTTTTGTTTCTCATTTTGACAGCCTCTGCCAAAACACTGTCTGGTCTGTTGGAATGGGAATGTAAGACAGATGCAGTGGAAGCTCTCACTGTACTTAATCACTACCAGATAAGAGTCCCAAGTAAGCCAATTTTAGTGATTTTACTGCTATATTTTTTTTTTTCATGTTGATTACTACCTTTGTAAAAGGTGTTGTATTTATATATGCTATTACATATATATACACACACATAATGTAGTATATTAATACAGTATTTAATCTCCAGTTTAGGTACTGTTACTTTCTGTCTAAATGGTGTTCATTTTTTTAGGGTTTGAGTCAACCTGTAGTGCTCAAAACATGCTCTACAATTTTAAAGTTCTGGAAAGAAAGTAAAAAAACCCAATTGGTTTGGGGTAAAAAGAAGGAAGGCAGGAAGAGCATTGAATTCCACTTTTACCAAAATCAAACTTCATGGATAATCATAAAATCACAGAATAGTTTGGGTTGGAAAGCACCTTAAGATCATCTAGTTCCAGCCACCCTGCCATGGGCAGGGACACCGCACACCAGACCATGTTACCCAAGACTCGTGTTCCGTCTGGCCTTGAACACTCCCAGGGATGGGGCATTTACCAGTTCTTTGGGCAACCTATTCCAGTGCCTCACCACCCGCACATTAAAGAACTGCTTCCTTATATCTAACCAGAAATTCCCCTGTCTAAGTTTGGACCCGTTACCCCTTGTCCTGTCACTATAGTCCCTAATGAAGAGTCCCTCCCCAGCATCCCTATAGGCCCCCTTCAGATGCTGGAAGGCTGCTATGAGGTCTCCA
>JAOEHY010006480.1:0-12222 GCA_025447955.1 Psilopsiagon aurifrons | reverse complement strand
GGACATAGCCTTGGGTGATATGGTTTAGTGGGAGGTGTCCCTGCCCCTGGCAGGGGGGTTGGAACTAGATGATCTTACGGTCCTTTCCAACCCTAACTATTCTATTATTCTATGATTCTATGATTTAGGTGCATTGCTTGAAGGGCTGCTGGCACCTACACTCAAAGATGCTATCACACTCTCTCTTATTAAATCTGCCATTGCTTTTATTCTGCTGGTTTCAGGTGCTCATTTTCTTTCATCTTTGTCCAAGCATTATACTCCCCTTGATAAGGAGTTAGCCCATAGGGTGCACACTAGCCCATAGGATGCACCTCTAGATCTATCAGTCCTGATCTAGGTGGTGGCTGAGAGATGCTCCCAAGTCAAGGGAAATCTGTATGCACTCAGTGATGTCCTCCAGCTCCATTCCCAAAATCCTGCATGTTGTATTCATTGTTCTGGAGCATAGCTGAAAAATAATCACTAATGACCATGATTTTCCATCAATAGTTTTGGTGGGGAATCATAAAGAGTATTATCTGAGAGCCACTGCAGGATGCCTGAGTGACTCTCTCTCTTTGTCCCAAGCTAATCAATACAGTTTTCATAAACCCATAAGGAGCTCACTGTTTTTCCCAGTATGCATCAGTGGCAAAGTATGAGGAAACCTTCTCCCTTTCCCAGCACCGTTGCAGTCTTAATAAGATTTTGAAGCAGAAGATCAGAAAAGGAGAGTGAAGAGTGATGTTGGAATGGATTTACAAGTATGTTAGAGAAGTGGGGACATCATAGTGAAATTTGAAATTTTACTTAGAAAAGTCTGGGATGTATGGATTGTCCAAAAGACCAGGTGCTGCAAGAGTATTTTGGATTGGTCCCAGTTGACTGGTGGAACTCGGTATTTCCGGCAAGTGCAGCAATGGAATCACATTCCTTTCCCAGATGAATCCCAGCAATCCAGGACTGAGGTCACTGAAAGGCAATCTGGGGCACTCCTGGTGGGTGAATAAAACCTGTACATCTGTTCCCTGCAACAATAATCCCCTAATCTCGCATTAGATATTTTATGCTACTAAAAAAATCTCCAAAACAAAGCCACCACAAAACTCTCAAAGTATAAGCAGTTATTTCATTTAGAAATAGAAAGAAATCTATTCAGTCATTTCTGTTCTTAAATGCCCCCTAGCCAGCTGAGCAAAACCCATCTTTACATGCAAAGGTTTTTCAAGGTAATTCTGGATGTTGCCTCTGCTGAATGTAAAATTTGAACCACAATGTGGTTTTATGACACCTTCCTCCTCTCTCCCCATCCTTTCCTTCTCTCCTGCATATCCTTTGCCCACCATGCTAGGGAGTCAGTCTCTGATGCATCTTGTCTGAAGAGTCACTGAAATGTGAGCACAGTGCTAGGCTTTCTTTTCCTGTTAATAAATAATATAATGTGAAAATATGTCTAAACCCAGGTTAGCTTGGCTTTGAGTCTTCTTTGTTTCATGTAGATAAGGGTTCAGCTAGGAGATATCCAAAACTGGATCTGAAGGAGGTACCTAAAACTGGTCTAAAGTACTGGTACTGTACTGTTGCTCTCTCTGAGAAGCATTTGGAGTGATAGTGTATTGTGGTCCACTATAAAACTAACAGAGTTCTATATGTGTCTGTGTCTTTCACATACTAAGTCAGTTCTTTGCACTATCAAAATTGTCTAGGAAACAGCCATAACATCCCCAGAAAGCTTTACATCATCCATGTAGTATGCCTGCTCCAAAGAAGTGTTTGATACCGGATATTCACCTGGAGTGGAAGTCCAGGCCTCAGTTCAAGACTGATCTCATCCCAGCCCCTTTATGCCTGACGCTGCTTTGTCACACTTGTCCCAGAACTGCCACTGTCTTGGCTGAGCACCCCTGGCTGTTCCCAGAGCTGGAACTCAGATTAGTAAACTAGGCATCCCTGACCAGATTCCTCCACAGGGAATTTCCTGTTAGTTTTAAGTCAAAGATACCCTATATACACAAAGGATGTTTTCCATGCATGCTCTCATCAGTGCTTCCTATTAGCTGACATAGTTCTTCCCTCACTGTAGAGCAATTTTAGGCCTCTGATGCCTAGTTCATGTATTCCTCTACATGGCAAGAAGCATAAAAGTTAAGCATTTACATGGCTCAGTGAACCTCACTCCTAGAACATTAAGCTTACTCACTCTGAAAAGGTGGCTTTGATGCCTTCTTTTAACATAAAAACCAGAGCACATTAAAGTCTTACTTATTGCTCCAGCGGATTTTAGTGTTGTGGGTGGAAATAAAAGCTTCAATACTATCTTAAGCGTGGTGAGAAACCTCCACTGTTGCTGCACTGTATCTTCTGGGCACACTTTCTTTAGGGTTATTCCCTTCTTTTATCCACAGGGTTTATGCCAGCCCCATCACCATAGCATCTGGATGCTTTCTAGTAGAGGATTAACAGCTGTCACATGGCTGCTATCTAGCTTGTTCTCACGGCTGGAGAAAGTCAGGCTGTCACCCTTGCACAAGTACCACATCTGACTTAAATCCTCATTTCCCAGAAGCAAGATCTTCAATGTATTTTATATTTATATGAGTGTACACAAAATTAGACTCTACAAAAGGAATCCATCTTTCTTCCTGTCCCTCCCTCCTTCATGTCTTCCTACTTCCCTCCTTCCTTCTTTTCCTCTTTCCCTCCCTTTTTCCACCCCCTCCTTCACTGCCTCCACCCCAGATGTAAAAGTATGAACTGCACCATCTATTTCACCTGCAAAGCCTGTGTTAGCTACCAGCTGAGTGTCTGTAGAAACAGCCACAAAGTTATTGTGTATTTAGTGGTATCTGTGGCACAATAGCTACAAACAACCTCAAACAGAGTTCTCGTGAGTTCTGCTAAAAGATGCTGCAGGACTAGGATGGGAATCTGGACATGTAGCTGGTTTCTTAACCCTCTTTCTTTTCTTTTTCCCCAAAGCCTTTCTCTGAAGATTGAGAAAACATACTGGTCTATTCACAGATGTAGCTGCTTTATTAAATCAATCTTCAATCAATCACGAAAGTTAAATGTAATTCTCCCTCCTAAGATAGAATTGACAGCTCAAGAAAACATTTGGGACTGACAACTGACCCAGGGCATCATTGCACTCCACCTTCTGCAGTGAGCTCTTTCTGGTTGAAAGTCACTACCCTGGCCTGACCCGATTTGAAGAAAAATAAGCCTAAAAGTCAGCCTAATCTTGAAAGCAGGTACTGTGGCTCTGATGAAGGTGACAATTCCTTAGGAAGTAAAGTAAACCAGTTTGCTTCGTCCTGCCACACGAGCAGCAGCTGCACACTCCTAAAGCAACAATTGACATTAGATGTGTGGAAGGGAAAAGCAGGATTTGTTCCCTGCCACAGGGATGTCACAGCAATACAAAAGTGTCAGAAGACTTTGGATGCAACAACAGCAGGAACAGAAGTGGGCAAAATCTTTTAAGGAATTTGAAATAGGAGGATAAGGGATATTTTTGTTTTCACCACAGCTTTGTATATGTGTCTCTGTGTGTACAAGGAGCAGATAAAACAAAAGCAAAGAAACCCATTCTTTCTTCTGCTTAAGTATTTTCTTAAACCTGCCTCTTAAAAATGCACTTCCCCTCCTCCAGCCTGGTATGTTGTAAGGAAAGTGTTTCTCCCTCACAGTGAGATCTCAGAATTAGTGCTTACCAACACAGCGCTCATCATCAATCATGCATTGTCCATTCTTTATTGAGCTACTGCCTTTGCCACGCCAATATTTTCACATTTTATTAAAGTCTCTTGATTTTTTATTATTCATTCCCCCACACAGTCACTTCCTCACAGTTTGCTCTCGTTGTGGTCTGCAGCATTCAACAGAAATAGCACAGACCTCCAGCATGTCAAAAGCAAAGAACCCTTTTTTGATGGGGGAAAGAAAAAAGCCCTTCATAGAATACTTTTTATTTTTATAAGAAATTCACTGTCACAGAGTGTTCTTCACTCAGACATTATTGTAGTTTGGATGGAGAAGGACCAAGTGTACTTCAATATATATCCCATCTTTAATCTGCAAAGATTAAGCCTTAATCACCAGGCAATGAAGTATCCTGAAGGGAAGGGAGGGGGAGAGAGGAGGAGAACTCGGGAAACTCAGTTCTTTCATTGAAACTCTTGCATTTTGTATTGAAGTATTTACGTAGTAATTGAATTTCCATTCCCTGTTTCACCAGGTGAGTCATAGCCACATAGTAAACGTCTTTCCATGAAAAGACATACCAGGGCTCTGGTGTCCTCTATCTGCTAGCATGGAATTGAGCCTTCCCTGTAGATTTTAGAGGGTTTTGGACACTGAATTGCCAAAGTAAGTGAATCCTGAGAAAAAATGTAAGTGTCTGGGAAACCCAGAGCTAAATTCCCAAATCTCTGACAGAATTGTATTTTCAGCTTCCTTCTCAGCACTTGCTTTTGCTACACTCAGTTCAGGATAATGTCTTTTTCTCCCCATTTCTGTGTTACTACCTCTTCATCTTCAATGTGCAGGGAGTCCCAGTGTCCCATTCAGGGCTGTAAATTAATTTAGGAGCTGGGGAACCTGAATCTCTTAGGTGCCCAGTGCTCATTTCCTTTTGCTGAATCCTGGAGGAATGATTTCACCTTTGCTCTGCCCTCACCAGGAGTGCACACCAATTTAATACTAAGACTTCAGAGGATAACAGAAGTATTTAGAGCAGTAGAATATATTAGTTCATCCATAGTTTCTGATGGAACTTTACTGGTTTGTGGCAATGACAGAAAAAGAGAAGTCGTCTGCTACTGTTGTCTGTCTAGAAGAGGGGAGTGAGCATTAGATTCAGCCCAAAGCTTCTCAGGAGTATTGGTCAAACCTGCATCACCACCACCATCCTTAAGAGGTACCAGCATTCAGTCTGATTTCTCTGGGCTCCCAAGGGAAAACAATGCTCTCTGCTGCTCCCAGCAGCCAGCTGCTGAATTGACTTGTGCCTGGAGCAGGTCAGTTTGGCCCTGCACTCCTCAGTGCTGAGAATCTGCCACCAGATGGGCTAGAAGAGGACTCTCACACCCATTTCACCACTAAACTGACCCCAGCACCAGTTCAGCACTACAGAGTGGTCATGGAGAGGCAGACTGCGCACACAGCTTTGGCTTATGAAGGCAGAGGGGAAGCACAGTCAACCAGAGGGAGACCAGCAGCACACCTAATTACATGAACAAATTGATGGTGTTTGACCCAAACTGGCAAGGGTCCCGCAACAGCCAACATGTAATTTCTCCCACTAACCGACCATAGAAGGCAGATAATATCAGCTCACTAAGGACAAGAAACTGCTGCTTCCTTCGGATCATAATTTAATTAACTGTGACTTTCCCAGCAAGCACTTTTTTTTCCTCATTACTACAAAAATAAAGACAGATCCAGGACTGATCCCACAGGCTTCCAGGCTTTAAAGACAACGGTTTAATGACACAGCTTATGCTGAATTTATCCTCCTGCCACAGAGACAAACACTCAATGGCTCGTGGGCATGGGCTGGCAGTGGAGTCAGCCCTAGGACTCAAGATGCATTTCGGACCTTTTCTGTCAACAGCATCCAAATTGGAGCCAGATTAGCGAGGGGCTTTTCTGTTGTGGTTTTGACAGTCCTAGACCTTTTTTCAGACATGTAACTGTATAAGAACCTGGCAAAATTAAAGATGTAGATTATTTTGCCAATGGCCTTCACTCTGCCCCCTTTTCTTCTCCCCAGAGAGACCCTCTGCTGTTTGTTTTCTATGTCTGAGGCTTCGAGGGAGGCTCTTGGGAGAGCATGCCGTGATTTTAAGTTAATAGTGCCATCTAGTGATGTAAGGAAACATGTGCCTTGAGTCACCAGGCAGACCTGCAATGTTAAGGGTCTTCCCTGGGGGTTAACCATCTTCTGTAGTATTTAATAATGTCTCTGTAGTATCAGGATGACCTGAGTGTGTGAGCAGAGGCTGCACACACTCCTGACAGGAGTGGAGGTGGAAGCAAAGAATCCAGAGCGCGGGGAAAAGGAAACTCAATGAGATCTGTATGTGAGGTTTTAGGATACTCCGCTTAACAGTTACAGGAGTGGGAGAAAGTAATGAATCTGGTCCTGTGATGTCCTTGAGTATTCCTGGTACATATATACACCTATATTCCACATATATATGGATGTTTGTGAACATATGCCTCTGTATCTCCCCAGCAGCATGTATAAGTATCTGTTGAATCCACAAAATGTAACAACCTGATTCTCAGAGGCTGCATTTCATGAATCTATTACCAAATTGGGGAAAAAAGCACATGGACACACACACAAAGAGTAACTAATCCCAAATGACAGCTATATATATTGTGCATGATCATTTGAATTATTTCGTTTTGGCAATATAACCAAATGTATGTAAAATTTTAGGGACTCTTTAATAACCCCTATAAATTGAATTTTTAAGAGCAAGTACAATGAAAGTTTCTCACTCCAATTGTGAAGCTTTTTCCTTATACTCTCTCCATGTGCTCTTCAGAGTTTGCCTTTGTGCTTGTCCCTTAATATATGAATGACTACCTGAGGACCTGTTTCTAAGCCCGGAGCATGCAATGACAACACTTTCTGTGATTTATTTTAATGAGAAGGCAATGCACTATTATGAAGCCAGACTCCAAGCAAATCATTCATTCCAGCTGCTCAAGGAGTATGCCGGATGACACATATCTGTGGCTTTCTATTGCTGAGGGAATGAAATGGGGTACAAAGGTGTTCTCATTTTCCTGAATAAAAATGGGTCTTGAAAGCAGATCTGCAGGGATTTGTACAAGCAAGCTTGTGCCAAAGGTCTCAAAGGAGACCTGGCTGCTCTTTTCTTGGCTTATATTTATTCTGTACTTCACGTTTTGAGGTTTCCCCTAATGTCTTGTAACATTTGGGGTTTAAAAGTCTGCCTGTTTTCATTTCCCTGCTCATAATGCTTTCTGATTTTCATTACTGGTGAAGTTGGTTTGTTTCCCTTTGACACTTCAGAGTTTGCCCAGAGGTGCAGGCTGGGACATGCTGATGACAAGAGTGATACGAAAGTCCCTCCAGAATCTGGATGGCATTGATTTGACACACAGCCAGGGCTGAATGCTGATTTTCAGGCAGGCAGAAGGGAATACGTGGGACAAAGCTCTGCAGACCTGCGAAGTATAGTGTGCTCCTGGAATTACACATGAACTTTTCCTATTCATCGCTGGCTTTTGCAGGTGAGTACACCGCAATGCCCAAAATCTCTTGCATTTCTTTTGTTCTGTGGCACACCACATTTTGAGATTTTGGTCTTTTACTGTAAAATTTAAGTTTCATGTAGACTGCTTGAAAGTACTTTCTGCCCCAGGGTTTGAAGTCTGTTCTGTGGGCCGAGCATTAATTGCATTGTTTCCTGTGAGTTTGCGGGCGGTAGGAGTACAAGTTGTTTTCCTTTCCTATTATTTTTTGCAGCACTGTTTTCTTTAAACCTTAAAATAGCTACAGAAGCTAGCTCGGAATCAAGTTGAAAAACTAGGATGTGATCAAAAAAGCCTGGAAATACATATCCAGGGACTTGCCTTCTGTCTTCCCCCTCACTATTTGTTGCCCAAGATTGCAGAAAGTAGGTGTACTCCCAGAAGACTTTGTCTGAAAGGCTCATCTAAGGAATAGCACAAGGCTACAGCAAGGAGTTGCAGGGTCTAACTGTTCTTTGCATGGTTCAGGCAGGGAAATTGTGTATATATGTGACACACAGAGGCTTGCCACAGTCCTGCAGCCTCTAAAGATCCTGTGAAAAAAAACCTTTGTGCACCCTGATGTGTATAATTTATTACACAGGAGGTTGGGCTTTAATGGCTATGTGTATCTAAAAAAAAATGCTTTTCAATTATGCTGACCAGTGGGTCTGCTGAATGCAAAGATCAGTTTCAAAGCTGTTTTTTTCAGAAAAAGGAGAGAATTTCACACCATTCTGAGTGCCATTCGCCTGCAGGTAAAATACGTCACTGTACTAATTAGAGCGGATTATGAACTGACTGAACTGCTATGCCATGGACATGTAGGGTAGGATCTAGTTTGCCTTTGCAGAATCGCGAAGGTAGCACCCACACTGGTGGTTGGGTAGCCGGGATTTGTATGTCTCTGTTTTCCAGAGGTTGCCTGACTTTGTCTTTACATGGTCCTTATTTGGGATAGGTGAAAAATGTACTTGGAGAGGGTCACATCTGCATGGGGTGTTGTAGCTCTCTATTGTTGTGACCAAGGCTGCGCAGCAACACACTGACTGCTTTCTCTTTCCTTTCTTAATATGGATCAGCATTGTAACTGTCCCCAGTGAACATACATTTAAAGATAAATGTCTGGCAGTATTTCCTGCAGATTTTTATAGTTGATTTTCTATCTGAAGTCTAATTTAACAGCCAGCCCTTACCACCTGCCCCACACAACCTCTATTCCCACATTCTCACCTATTTTGTCAAGATAATGGCAAATCCATTATGTGAGGATTAGAGGGGATGAGTTATCTAGATTGCCTAGGTTATGAGGTCTTGGGACTTGAAGTTATCTAGGGGTTTTTGGTGGGATGCCACCTTCTGTTTGCTCCTCAGAAAGAAAAGCAGGCTAATAGCTTGGTAGGCAGGCAAATACCTTTAGGCATGTCAGCCCTGTGACTGCAGCACATACTGTTCTTATGTTCCCTGACTGCATGCTCAGTAACTGTTGTTTCCTGCCTTTCTCAAAGTATACATCTTAGGTTTCGAAAGAGGAATGTGCTGTGATAGAACTGAGCGAAGTAACACTTGTGTCTGGAGCAGTGGGTCTGAAACACCTCTGCAGAGATGAAGTCATTTCCCTAAAACATAGAGCTCTTGATTCCCCTATGCCCACGCTTTGGCTCGCTTCTTCCTGCGTTAATCTAAAGATAAGGGGCTGAATGTGGTCTCTGCACTCTCCTGTACATACAGCCACCTAACTGGTATCTGCTGAATGAATGTGTGTGTCTACCAGGCTGTCATCTCCTTATGATCAAGTCACACTGTGCTCCCTGTATTGTCAAAGGAGTCAGTTTAGGGACCCCCCAAACTTCACCAATTTTATTGATTTATTTTTTAACTCTGATAACAATGCAGCTTCCTCATGCAGATGGACATGCCTGCACTGTAACATGCAACACTGGATGTGATGAACTCTGCACTAGTTGATGTGATGAACTCTGCACTGGATCTTTCTATGGATAATGTTAGTGAGAAGAACTCCACTCTCTGTGGACATCCAGCAGCCATTTCTAAAAGCTCAAATGTTTAAAGCAGAAGGTTGTAGACACGATAAAGGTCTTTAGCTCACAGGTCTACTAGTCTGTGCAGGTGCCTCATATGCTTTATGCAGAAGGTGAGGTATATAACACACCTACAGAGAATTCAGAGTACTATGGCTCGTACCCTTTTCCACTGACTTCAGTGGGAGTATCAATTACAAAACAAAGAAAAAGAGGAAGTGGAAACGTAAATAAGTAAAAGCCTGAGTAACCACAGAATCTGTTTCTGTGACTGGAACAATGATGAGTCTTTCAATAATGCAGAATCCTCGGATAGTCAAATCCATTTTTGAAAGGAAACTCTCTTTGGAGCCATTTTAGATGGATGTTGTTCTTCTAATTAGCAAAGGGTTTATCACATTCCCAGCTTATTCACAGGAGGATACATTCTAAAAGGCTGCTGCTTTGTTTAAGCTCGTTAAGATTGTATGGGTCATTACATTTACAAAACTTACACTTTTGCTTATTCTTTGGGGGGAAAAAACCAGACATCTACTTGGCACAATCTTTGGCACACTCAGACTGCATAAATAAGTTTTTATACATTAATGCCATCAATACTTTGTCTCATTTGTTCTACTTGTACCTACATTTATAGCAAACATCTTCAGCCCAGAACTAACAACTACTACAAATATTCCTATTTCTTTGCACTTTGATAGCTCATGAAAGAAAGCATTTAATTGTATAAGTAAGTCCTGGTTTTGATCAAACTCTTATCCTCGAATTCAGCTACGATACCACACTGAATTGCAGCTGAGCAGGGGTACATCTCTCCCTAATTCAAGCTGTTTCCCAGCAGCTTGGAAGCAGTAATACAGAACCTAATGGGAGGCAGGGGCATGAACTAATATAGATCAAGAATGTAGCAAAAAACCTTAGTCTTTAGTCTCCGTGATTTTTTACCCTGTTTCAAACTAATAATGTTTTTAGACACAAATATCTTCAAGATATCCATGTAAAACCAAATCAGCTCTTTATGTTTGTCCTTTTCCTGTCCTTAATTTTTTTCCATTCTTTCATTTGGGAATGATACATGTGCAGTGTAAGCAAGCACATTCATGTATTTACAGTGACACTATATAATTCAAACCTACATATCTCTCCTAGAATGTTGTGCTAGGATGGTAAAGGACACTTTTTATTCCCTGAGTCCTAAGATACTACAAAAAGAAAGATGGAAAAGAAAATGTGAGAAAAAGATCACTAACAGCAAATTACTTCCCTAAAGAAATCTGTTGACACAGAGAAATTGAAAACAAAGCTCATGTAACAGTGGAAAACAAAATTACAGCACAAACATGGCATGCTTCCAGTATTAAATCCCAAGTGGAATTAACTTTCCATTTCTTTGAGTGGAGTTGGTCTTTCAGAGTAGTCTTCTGCCCCTCAATAAGAAGAAATTTTATAGCAAATGGTAGTATGGTTAAATAAGGTGAGGCATCATGGGTTAACCACACTAGATTCCTCTACATGAATGGACTTGCAAGCTACTTTTAGAAGGAAGAGATAGTAAGGTCACCGTGATGGACAGCTATGACAGTACAGTGAGAGCAGAGACCTGCATCTACGAAAAGGTGTGAACAGAACTGAGATGATGCTAATACCCTTCAGCACATGCCTTGCTGAGATAAAATGTTGTAGGAGGACTGGAAGTTTCTCAGAATTAGTAAACGAATGACAGAGAAGGGAAGAATTACAATTATTTAGCCAAGTGTGAAGATGAGGAGGGGGAGAGAGTAATGAAAACATAAAGAAGAAAGGTATTCCAAAGAGCACTTCTTATTTAAAACTAAGGAAAGAGCATATTGTGAACAAAGAGGACACCATTAATGCAATTACAGATACAGACTCACGTTGCAGACAGAATTGGGTCAGTTGCTACCAGAAGACCTAGCATTCATTATAATTCATTTAGAAAAGAAAATCAAGCTGCTGAAAACTCAGCAAAGAAATTAAGACACAGTGAGAAACAGGAATGGAAAAATAATCAAACACCAAGACAGGGCTTCATGTGTCTCTTCTTACCTCCCATGTCTTCAGACCCAGATCTTCAGGAAGAGACACCTTCTCTGATTAGTATCAACTTGTGCCCTGGAAAATACCCTTGGGTAAAAAATGGTTTGCCAGTGGGAGAGAGAAGAAAAAACAGGCATGATCTCTGTCAGTTCAAAAGAAAAGAACTCAATATATCCATGATAAGCAATTACTTTATCAGCATTAAAACAGCAGTCTCTGCCTGTTTCGACAGTCATGAAAGAATACACTCCTCTCCATGACAAGCATAATGGTGGTTTTAAAGACAAGAGCACTGGTTAAGTGGGAACTGGACAAAACTCGCCATGTGTCACGTAGTGCAAGGAATAACAAGTTTATGCTACTGTTTTTTGGTCTATTCCTGGTGTGAATAAATGAGATGAACAATGAATGAGTCATGAAAAGGAAAGGTTGGACAGACAGGGAAAAACTTCTTGACTTTTGCTTTTGTTTGTCTAAAACATGATTTTATTTTTAATAGTTTACATTATAGAATCATAGAACCATAGAATAGTTAGGGTTGGAAAGGACCTTAAGATCATCCAGTTCCAACGCCCCTGCAGGAACATCTCCCACTAAGCCATGCCACCCAAGGCTATGTCCAGCCTGGCCTTGAACACCTCCAGGAGTGGATTATTCATAACTTCCCTGGGCAGCCCATTCCAGTGCCTCATCATCCTCACAGAAAAGAACTTCTTCCTTATATCCAATCTAAACTTCCCCTATTTAATTTTGAAATCATTACCCCTTGTCCTATCACTACAGTCCCTAAAGAAGAGTCTCTCCCCAGCATCCCTATAGGCCCCCTTCAGATACTGGAAGGCTGCTCTGAGGTCTCCACGCAGCCTTC
>JAOEHY010006478.1:83487-97352 GCA_025447955.1 Psilopsiagon aurifrons | reverse complement strand
GGGGGGTTGTTTGTTTGGGTATTTTTGTGTTTTTTTTTTTTTTTTTTTAACTAGTGTCACTTGTAACTGAGATAATAATTTGTAACTTAAGAGATGCTGCTGATTGCTACAGGAGCTGTTTCAGCCGCCTGCTCTTTTTAAGTGTGTCTGTTAATGCTTTGTTACACAAGGGAACTGTTTTGAAACCTATGATGAATCTGACTCAGGTAGTATGTTCCCCAGCCCCCACCATGGAATTAAAAACTAAAAGGCAGCGTAATACTTGATGTTGTCTTTTAATGTTTTCTTTTAACTTCAGATTTTGAAAGAGGATATGGGTATGAAACGGCAAACACTAGACCAACTGAATGAACTAGGTCAGGATGTGGCCCAAATCCTTGGGAATGGCCGAGCATCAAGTAAAATCGACCAGGATCAAGAAGAACTAACTCAGAGGTGGGACAGTTTGGTTCAGAAGCTAGAGGATTACTCAAACCAGGTACCTAACAAGGGTTTATTACTTTTTAGTTTAGATGTCCGTGTGTATTCGAATCTCATTGATGCTGTCAGAAAAATTGTCCAGGCAAGTTCTTTGCATCAGGCTAGAGAAGTAGGTGGGTGCTTTTTCACATGGGGCTGACTTTATTTTCTGACAAAGCTATCTGTATTTTTTCGTCTTTGAAACCCCAAGTTGTTAACTTGACTAGTACTATTACTCCTTTCTTACAGAGTAAGCTTCATTTTTCTGATGAATAAAACGGGTTTGTCATGTATTATCAATCAATACAAATGCTTTTAAACATTGTAGAATCATAGAATAGTTAGGGTTGGAAAGGACCTTAAGACCACCTAGCTCCAACCCCCCCCCGCCATGGGCAGGGACACCTCCCACTAAACCATGCCACCCAAGGCTATGTCCAGCCGGGCCTTGAACACTGCCAGGGATGGAGCATTCACAACTTCCCTGGGCAACCCATTCCAGTGCCTCACCACCCTTACAGTAAAGAATTCCTTCCTTATATCCAATCTAAACTTCTCCTGTTTAAGTTTGAACTCATTACTCCTTGTCCTATCACTACAGTATCTAGTGAATAGTCCCTCCCCAGCATCCCTATAGGCCTTCTTCAGACAGTGGAAGGCTGCTATGAGGTCTCCACACAGCCTTCTCTTCTCCAGGCTGAACAGCCCCAACTTTCTCGTCCTGTCTTCATATGGGAGGTGCTCCAGTCCCCGATCATCCTCGTGGCCCTCCTCTGGACTTGTTCCAAGAGTTCCATGTCCTTTTTATGTTGAGGACATTAGAGTGCTGGGACTGGATTTAATCTGATAGTAAAAGAAAACAAACCCCAGAATAGATAAATAAAAGGGAGTCATACAAGTATTTATGCTCTGTATGATTTCTCATCTGTTGAAAATAGAGTAGTTGTTTGTTTGATACGTAGTGGTGACTGCCAAGCTGGATTGTTAAATGTTTATTTTAGTATTTTGAGTGCTGGGTAATGTTTTTATTTAGGCAGAACTCCCATTGGCTTCTGTGAGAATTTTGACAGTTTTATGACTCATATGTCCCTTTTTTGTGATATTAAAATGTTAATATACTGAAGTCTGTGGAACCGATTCATGATCCACTTAGGGTAGAATGAATGTCTGAGAAGAGATCCATTTCAGCCATGTGGCTTTAATTTGTTCTTGCGTTTGAGTCAAAGCACTGGAGAGTGCCAAATCCTGTCTTCATCCTTTCATTCTCCCTAAATATCAAGCACATACTTAGTACTTACAGGTTGATTCCTGTGGGACTTACTTTATAACCCATTAAAAAGGTTTTCTATTGGCCTGAGTGACTTTTTAGGTTAAATCCACTGTGCATCAGCTCTTTCTGGGATTTAGGCTTTTTTTTTTATGGGGTATGAGTATAAAATATAAAATTGTATATACATCAGTGTAAAATACATGTATATATATGAGTATAAAATATAGATCTCAAAGGATCCTGGTTCTTTCTGTGAACGTAACAATTATGAACAAAGTAAGGTGTAATGCTTATTTTGTTGATGTTAGTTCATTTGGACTAGCACAAAATTCTAGTGAACTGAAAACTTTGATGCTTGGCTCCCATCCATAAAAAGTGAATAATGAACTTTTCCTCTGGAATGTGTCTATGATAAAGGTTCTTTATGACAGCTAGGTGTGGTCATTTGTAGGAGTGAAGGAATAGGCTTTTATGATTGAGGAATTAAAATAACTGGCAGTTTGTGTTTAAAAACAGCACTGAGTTCTTTTGCTTGAATCATTTTGAACAGGTAACTCAAGCTGTAGGAAGCATAGGGATGTCACAGGTTTCACAGAAGACTGCAGTGGAAGCACCATTGAAGGAACAGGCAGTGATTAAACAGTCCAGACAGGAGTTGCCCCCACCACCACCTCCAAAGAAAAGGCAAATCCCAGGGGACAGTGAAGCAAAGAAAAAGTAAGTATTTGTCGCTGCTATTTTCCCTTGTTCGCTGAATACCACATGGACTCATGACTTTTGGTCTTAGTTTTTTGCACAAATTAGGAATACTTAAGTTGTCACTGTGAGTTTGGGCTGGGGGAACAGGAAGGAAATGTTACCTAGTCTTGCTTTTAGAGCAACAGAAAGCCTGCAGCTTACATTAATTTCAAAGGGAAATGTGTGTTCTGTTTCTCAAAAAATGCAAGACTTCAGTCTTTTGTACTTCAGCTCCTTTGCTGAAAGATAGAATTAACTATATTTACTTTCTTTTGGAAAATGTCTTCTCATCTTTAGTTAAAAAGTGTTGTGGAAGTGACAAGTATTTTGATTTATTTATTACTTCTTTCTATTCTCCATAAGATATATGGAGAAATGAGTGAAACCAGTTTCATCTCCCTCGTATTTAGTACCAACATTAATATTACAGTGATGTTTCCTTTCACAAGTATACCTGGAGTGTCTGACTGACTTGCATGTGTAGAATCATAGAATGGTTTGGGTTGGAAGGGACCTTAAAGACTATCTAGTTCCCTGTGACAGACAGGGTCATCACCTTCCACTAGACCAATTGGTGGGGGTGGTGTGTGCACATAGGTGTCCCAGGGTAGTAAAGCAGTTCAGCAACCCATCTGTCCATTCTCCCTGCGTGTCTTGTAAGTTGTAGGAATTGTTTTAGACTTGGAAAGCAGAAGTGATCTGACCTGTTATCACAGTTTTCCTACAGTTCTAACTGCATTAATAACAGGGTCAGTTAAAATAGGCTAGTCTCGCTGATACTTTTTGCCTGACCCCAGTTGCTTATGTTAAAACCAACAAATGGCTAGGAATTGGAGTTTTGCAGATTTTCCCATGAAAGCTTTGAGTGACCCTCAGCCACTTTTGCATTTGTTGGTAGGTAGTCACGCTGTTAGAATTTACACTGATTAAGTAGTATGATTGTATTGTGGCCTGACTCGTGGTCTGCATAGAATATCTGACCTTCTCTAAAGTTATGTACAGTACTGGTCAATTTGGGAGTTGGGGCTTTTTGGTTGGTTTTGGTTGTTTTGTTTGCTTGTCTGTTTTTATTTCTCTATGGTGGTGAGTTGTAGCTTAGTGGTTTTAGGCATAAGAAAGCTATGTTAATATAGATACAGTCACTGTAGCCAAAAATAGTAAGTTATAAGCTAATCTGTAGTCACCTAAACTCTCAAAAAGGTTTGTCTGCCATCACTTCCATGAATGCATAAGCTGCTAGCTTTTTCTTCAAAGTGTTGCAGACTTTTACAAGATCTGGAACTGTTATTCTTATTTGTCTTGTCCCTGAGGTTTAGTTTATTACTTTAAAAATGCTCAGCATTGAGAGATCTCTTTTGTGACTTACGAAAGAAACAGTAATGGTTTGCATGAAGATATGCATAAAAAAGTTAAGAAATAAATTGCACCATGCATTCTCAATTTGCTCCTAAAGGTTAATACCATAGGCATAATTATTACTATGGCAGGTTTTGGAAAGTCTGTCTCTGTCCTACTGCCTGTGAGTAGTAATATGAGCAGCGTGAATCTTGTGTATAGCAGTACTGTTTTGGAATTGAGTAATGTGCTGAACTTTCACACTGTCTTAAAATTCAGAAGTCCTACTGAATAGTGAAAAATGACCAAAAAATTTGCCTGACATTTTAAACCAGGTTTGATGCTGAAAGTGCTGAGCTCTTGAACTGGATTTCAGAATCAAAAGCTGCCATTCAGGCCGCAGACATCAAAGAGTACAGGAAGATGAGAGAGACTTCAAACATGAAAGAAAAGCTGAAGGTAAAATGGGGAGATAGTGTTCCAATGAATAGTATATTTTGTCTCTAAGCTGGCTGTCAGCTGGAGGTGTGGGCTGATCCACATGCTTTGTGGGGATTTAGTCCTTTAGTCAAATAGTTCCAGAACCGGGCATATATGGAAATCTGACTAGCTGGACACAAATTGTTTGCTGGTGTTGAGTTGCACAGTCCACAGGGAATTTAAAAACATCTTACAGAATTCTCCTTTGGAGTTCTAATAAATGTCTGTCTTCAGGATTAGTGTCTTTTCCACTGAGCAGCAATATTTTGGTTTCATGTTTCACAGCTGGAGATGGGCTTGATTGACACCACTTCTGTAATTTTGGCAGAGATGGACCAGTAGGCTGCTCAGAGACCCCTTGGATCATGCTGTGACACTACACAAACTGTGCAGTTCAAAGCGGTCCATTGTTATAATGTTTGATCATGTTGTTTGCCCTTTTAATTTTTGAGAAAACCTAAGAGTTATGACTCATGTATGATATTACTGACCTGCAAGACAGAATATATAATTTTCTTGCCTCTTTTTTTTTTTTTTTTGTGCCATGAGCATGTTTTGCCAACGAGGGCTGAGCAGGCTTTGCTAATGAAGCCTTAGTGGAGCTTCAGCAGGACCTGAATCCATTTTTGAAATCGAAGACAATACTTAAAAATATCTATAAGGAGACTCCTTCTCAGTGGTGTAGTACAAAATGGTGCCAGTAGGAATGTTCGGGACAGCAGTGCTGGTGGAAATAAAAGCCAAAACAACCCTCCCAATAGTTTTATTATAGATCTTTCTGAATGTTTGTAGCCCTTTAAAATAGGCTCCAGAATGAGCACCAGGTTCCTGTGAACAGAGCTGCTTTTGAATGATTGGGTTCTAGGTGGGACAATGTTTGTTCTTCCCAACTACACAAATAAATGTATGCTCCTTCTGAATTTCCCATAAGCAGAGTAGTGACCTGGGACATTAGTTTTGAAAACATTATAATTTAAAGTTACTTTGTTGTAATCACAGAGAATATCAAAGTTGTGGCCTTGTGGACAATGAGCTTATCTTTCCTCTGTGGGTGTATTATACCCATATTCACCAATACTTATGACTTAAGGAAGGAAATTCTTCCTCTAAAAATCTTGATAGTCACATAGAATTTCCCTCACCGTTTCTTTATGAAGGAGAGTGAACCACTATGAGTGGATTACTAGTGTGCTATAGTTCTTGTTGTTTGGACTTGTAGGGAACAGGTTGTCCTTTCTACTGGAAATCTCAGTAGAGACTGCAGAGGTGAATGGAATATTTAAAAAGGTCTTTTTTTCTGCTGGTTCACATTAAATAATTACAATTTTTGGTCACAAATGACTTGTTTCAGCTGGTGTCCCAATTCTGATTTCACACAGCAGGATTGTTAACCCTTTTATTCCTGCTATTGCTGTACTAGCTTCTTGCTTTGCTGGTACTTGGGAGAGCTGATTCTTTTTGCATTTGTTTTCTGAACAGAGCTAAGATGCATCTTAGAAGGAGCTGTGTCTGGGAAAACTGGAATGTGTTTTGGGTAGCAGTGGGAAAACACATGTTACTGGGGTGGGTGGGTGTCAAGAAAATTTACCTTTTTGGTACACTTTTGGCATTCACTTTGCAGGTGATTGAAAAAGAAAGAGTTGAAAAAAGCCGAAAGTTAGATGAACTGAAACGAAGTGGACATATTGTTTTGGATCAGATGGGAAGGGGTAAGCAACTGGAAGGTTTTTCTGGTTTGTGATTATAATCGGATGGGTTTCTGGGAAGTAACACTGAAATATGCTACCTCCAGTTGAGCATCACAAAATGTTCCTTTCCTCTCCCTCCATTTTCTCTCCTTCAGAGATGCTGGTTATTGTTACTGTTGCTGGTTATTGATGTGTGTTTTGTTTTTACTTAGGCTTACAGAAAAACAATATTCTTTGTGTAATGTGGGTGTGTTCATTGCAATCTTTTAAGGGTTATTTTTATTGAAATAGAAATAATTTCTTAAAATGGCAGTAATGCGGTTTCTAGGGGGAGGAGGCTGATTTAACTCTGATTGTGTAAATTTTAGGTATAAAATTTTAAAATATAACTGCCCCGAAGTGGAAATTTTGAACCCAAATTTAAGCTTGATGAATGTGTTTATATCTTTTTATTTGTAACTTGCTTTATTTTTGTAACAACTGTCAGTATGTTTTGATGATAATAGTCACTATTCATGGCTCAAAGGCAAGAGAGAAGCCTTTGAGCCAGAAGAAAATGATTGCCTAAGAAAATGATTGATTGTCAATTAAAACACTTATCCCTGGAAACTTGTAATTAACACCAGTGAAAGTTGAATCTTTAGATCTTGACAAAATCTCACTTCACAATGTGACAAAACTTCATCAGCGAAATGTGACTTTCTCCATAAAAGGGCTGTTCATATCATCTGGGGGCAATCTTTTAGATCTGCGATGTACTTGGCTTCTGATGAAATTACTATGACTTGGTAACATTCAGACAAGTGAGAAGATGGTATCACTGCACTGCATATTGACTAGCATCCCTTTTGGAAAATACTGATTTCCATTTGATTTCCCAGCTGTCATGTTTTTTCCAGCCAGTCCTTTTGCCTGGATGCCCCAATATGCTAGGTATTCCAGTCCTTCTCTCCTTGCCTACTGCAGCTGAAGCTTTTTACAGTGCATGCTGGTGGCTGGAAACCACCGATTTAACCTGGAGATTGGGTTATAAAATTTAGTAGCTGTTGCTTGTCTTCAGCCCTGGACGGAAGTCCTTCCTCCCCTGTCTCTCTTTTATAAACCTGTTCTGCTGTAATAGCTCGTGTCTATGAAATCAGTATCTCTTGATCATAATGAGAAATATATAGTTCAAAAACTGCTTTGTATCAGCAAAAAAAATAATATACAGAAATTGCTTCCTAATTATTTGCCATTGTAAAGGTTGGGATCTATAGAAAATAATCTACAGCCCCTGGCTTTGTTCAGGTCTGCTAGTATGTTTTGTTCAGCTCAGAATGACAGCTCTTCTCTCCAAATCCAAGCCAAGCTATGCCTGTGTAGAATAATGCACAGCACTGGCAACCATTTCTGTCTTGGATGCGTGTACAAGGCCATGCCATAGTGGCAGTGACCTATAATTGCATGCATGCTCCTCTTACGCGGCTGGTTGCAGCTGCTGTGCTTCTGTATTATAGTTGTGCCAAGTGTATGGCCAGTGTTAAGCACGTCAAGTATCTATGGAACAGAGCCTTCAAGTTCCCTTGTTCCAGCTTTTGCTGGCTGGCTTCCTTGACCAGAGCACTGGGCTCCACTTATGCTAAAGGAGTGCAGCAAAATCCCTCCATGTGACTCTGACAGAATGACAGAACTGTTAAGTTCAAATGACCCAAATATGCCTTATATAAAGAAGGTAGTACCTTGAAAGAGAACCTGCATCAGAAACTTGCAATGGCAAGAATGTACATAGCAGTGAAATTTCATCATATGTAACAGAATTGTCAGTTACTTCTGACACTTGAGGAAATAAGCAGAGGAGGAATGGCTGGGAGGTCTGTTCAATTCTGCCACTGCATTCTCAAGTAATGCATTGATTTGTCAAAAAGATGGTGTAGCAAGTGCTTCACGTACTCGCTGTGAGTGGGAAATAACCTCATGTTTTCTTGTGTTGCTTTTTTGTTGTTCATTAATCATGTCTGCATTTCTCCCTCTGATTCCCAAGCTGACAGGATTTCCATCTATCTTTTCAATTAATTTATTGCTCCCTTTCATCTTACTGCTTCCCTTTTTCTTTGTGGAGTCTAGGATCATTTAAACAAAAAATAAATTCACCGGAAGCTTTCTTAAAGCTTATTTTACATAATTCTACATTGTGATGGTCAGGAGTCTGCTCATGGCTGTAAATTCAAAAGTTATCAAAGGGAAAGAATGGAAGTGGAATATTGTGCTCTATTTTACTATTAATGTGGAAATAAAAAGTTAAAACACTGTTAATAATAAATACAGTTTTATGGATAGTGTACTTGGAATTGAAGCATTTTGCATGTTAATACGAGTGTGCACCTGTACTTGAAGAGAGGAAAGGTTAAATGCCTGTTAATCAAAATGTGTTGCAGTTACTATAACAATAACTTGTATAATCTTTTTAGAAGGTCTTTCTACAGTGGATATAAAAACTGTGATGGAGAAAACATTGTCAGGCTGGAAAGATGTGGTTCAGCATTTGGAAGAAGTGGCCAGAAAGATAAAGTACCAGGAAGATATAAATGCATATTTTAAGGAAATGAATGATCTTGAAAAGACTGTAATTGAGAAGGATGGTTTGCTTAAAAATTATGCTGCTTCAGCATCCCAACCTTCAGCCGTCCTGAAAGACTTATGTCAGGTAAGTCTGGTGAAACTTGCTAATTTTGATCAGAAGCTGTCAGCAGCGCAGAATGCCCCAGAGGAGCTTAGCCTGGTCAGTAAGGTAACGTAAGGTAACTCAAAATTTGAGACCTCCAGGGCACCAGATTTGAGTGGAGGATTTTGGACCCTGTGTCACTTCAATGTTCTTGCCCTAGTAGTGTGGAGGAGCTGTGGTTCAGTAGCTTACTAAAATCTCTATGTTAACAAGGCAAGTGAGATATGATTTTGTTTTTAATCTTTCATAGCGAGACTTGACTCATCTTCTGAGCCTGGGTCCACAGTTGGAACACCTGAAAGCCACCTGCAAGACACTCACCTCTCAGCCCATGCCTCCAGACTTCATTCAGGAGAGCTTGAATAGCTTTCTTGAACACTTCAAGTTGACTCGTCAGAAACTAGAGGAATGTCACCAGCAGCTGAAGAAAGGTAAAATGAATATATATATGTGTGAATGTGTGTGTATACACGTACATACACACATACATATGTATATTTTGAGCTGATGGAAAGCTCACTGAATTCTAGGAGAGTTTTACTGCTGATTCTGGGAGGCTTTGGGTCAGGCTGACAAAATCTTTTGGTTCCCTGGAAGGATATTTGTATGACCTCCTCTGTGCAAGCTACAAAATGTATCATTCCATGGTATTGGAAGTGATTATGCAAGGGTGCAACATTCCTGAACCTACATTTAAGGAACTGGCAAAATGTATTTAATGTGGATAATTTATTCTGAAAAGCTGTGCATCTCTGGCACTTACAGAAACAAATAGCAATACTAGAAATAAAAAAATGGAAGATTAGGAGAACCTTGTAAAATTGAAGTGCGCATGTGAAATTTGTTCTTTTTCATAGATGCTTTGAGCACATTAGTCATACATAATTCCTTTTGGAAATTTCATCTTTGAAGTGATTTGGAATCTGGCTTGTTTTTCAGGCACTTTTTGCTTGGGTTTTTGTTGTGTTAAAAATTTCATTATGAGCATTCAAACCAGTCATGCTGGCTTCTAAAGGATTTTAAATGTAGTGCACAAAATATGTAGCTCTGTTAATATTTTATAGCTGAATAGCAAGACCACAGATCTATAAGGATATTTTTTCCTTAGTTCTCATTTTGTTTCTGAGGAATTGAAGGAACTGTTTTGCTAACAGCCCCAAATGGAAGAGCATTAATACTTTATTCTGTCTGTAATAGAAATAGGCTCAATTACTAAGTTGTTAGGCCATCTATATAATGTGTTACACCAGGCCTGCATACTTCGATTATATCCATGCAGAAAACTGTATGAATAACGTATCTGTCTGCCATGCTCAAATTATAGGGTATGCATTCATGCTTTCTGCGAGGAATGATTATTTTATGACTATTCGGAGTTCACGTACTTTTGAGTAATTTTATTGCTATTGTCTGTTCTGATAATGATTACATGATGTGACAAAATACTCCTAATTTTTTCATGCCGTAGATCACTTGAGGCATTACTAGCATATTTGTACTAGTCATAAACCCACCTTGCATAGTGTTACATGTCAAATTTGTATTTGTGTGGGTTTTTTGAATTATCATTTCTCTGCAGATTGGGTATTGATAAAGAACAGAGGGAAATTTAATTTCAGGGCTTAAGCTGTTTATTTACCGCACAGTTTGAATTGCTGTAAGGTAAAAGAACTTCCAGAGCCATGTAATTGGGAGAAACAACTGGTGGTGGCACTTGAGCATTTGTGAACCTAGCAGGCTTTGACTGACAGAAGTCTGTCCCTTTTCATGGCTCTTCTATGAGCCTCTGAAAATGCCCTCACAGAGTGCTACTGAGTCCCATCTCTACTGGCAGCTTTATGGGAATTGTGACTTGGTTTTGTTTTTTTTGGTAAATGGGAGGCTTTTTAATCTATTTTCTTCTCCTTTGGGGTTTGCTGTAGGTTAGGGACAGTGCACCTATTTGCTTTCTTTTTTTTTCCTTTTAATCATGGCTTTTTAAGAAGAGGAAGCTAGATAACTCTGATTCTCTTTAGAAATGCTGACTTAGTTATACATGGTATGACAGTCCTGACAGTAAACTGCTGAAAAGCTACCTGGTGAGTCACAGCAAAGCTTAGATTAATTTTTACTTGTGGCAGTAATGAAGTTGCTTAGGAATCCAAGGCCAGAGAATGTGCATGCCACAGTATGGGTCTTACAGCCCAAATCCTGTTTGCTGAAGTTTTCATTCTGAAATACCAGTGAGGTGCTGCTTCCTGCCTGGGATTCCACAGGGGGGTGGCTCAGGCAAAATCTGAGAGTCAAAGATTGCAAGTAGAATATATGCTGTTCAAAATTGAAATCTCTTTTCAATCTTCCCAAATAGTGTATTTGTTCTGGCAAGAGGCTGAAAGCTGCTATTTTTATGGTTTTGTGCACGTGTGTATATAAAAAAGCCCAGATAAACCCAACCCCAATCCCTACTGCCATAGTAAGACATATATTATGTGTTTATATATATATAAAAATACTAGCTTTCATACTTACTGTATGTAGTGTGTGTATTTAACTTCATAAGTAATATATGGCTATTATATAAGCTATACTTTATATTCTATATGTAGTAGATATCTGTATGTGATTGCATATGAATGGTAGATATGTCTAAACTTCTTTAAAATGAGAAATACTACATTGTGGGTATTTAGGCATGCGAAAGTCTGAGTACTGTTGATTCCACCTACCCCAAGAGATTTAAGTGCTTAAGTGTAATTAACTTGTAATTTGGGTCTTATGTCTATTTCCTAACCTTGTATTTTGTTCTATCACTCTTTTTAATGACACCAGAGACAGAAAGCCAGCCGAGCCAGGAATACGTGGACTCTCTGCAGCAGCTGAAGGACACGCTGAGAGAGCTGGAGTGCCAGCAGCAGTCCATCACCAGTGGGCTGAATGAACCGAGTAAGGTTGAGAAGGCCCTGCAGCAGGCAAAGGTAACTCTTACCTTTGCACTGAAGTGAGGAAGTTGCTTATTCAGCTACTGTCATCTTCCTTTCTCCTGCCTTATTTTCAATGCAACGACTAAAATGTTACTTAAGGGGAGGCTCATTCGTGAATGCTGAGTGGAAGTGGGATCTCTGGGGCTTGCTTGCTGAAAGTTGGGTTACAACAGACTGCTGAGGGACAGGTCCAAGTTCTCCAAGCCTGCAGACATTACAGCTTCCCTTGCTGCCTGTGCCAGGAGATGAAGCCAAGAGAGCTGGCTTGACTCAGCTGGGGGAAGAGGAGACTAAGGGATCTTCTCTAAAGTGTTGCAGCACCATGGACCACCTTGGTAGCCTTCCCAGCCTCTCTCCAGTGTGCTTAAGTCTCCCTTGTGCTGAGCTGCCCTAAAATGGATGTCAGGACACTGGGCAAAAACTCTTAGGAGCTTGGTTGGAACAGGGTGGTGATCTGGTCCAAGGGTTGCTCCTTTGCCACCAAGTGTGGTTGTGAGGAAAGCTGGAAGCTGGCTGCCCTTCTCTCCCTTGGGACCTGCCTTTCAGCTCTCTCTGCCTGAGCTGCATTGCAGCCACCTGGTTAACAAATTATGTATTTCATCCTCCTTGGCTGTTATGGAAGAGTAATTGTATTTCTCTGATCTAGCTTACCTTTCAAAGAGAAACAGTACTTGCAAGCCATAAAGGTAATTGATGCACAAATTCTGTCCAGTAGAGAAAGTGTTTTATTTCTGAATATAAGCCTATAAAGTAGGGGGGCAAACGTATGGATAACAGTTGCTTTGTAAACATCATTTACAAAGTGATATGATACGTGAAGGATGGAGTGAAGGAAGAGAATCCTATGGCAGTGCTATTTTTCTTCTTTTCCTTTAAAAAACAAGACAAATATTTTTGCACGTGGAATCATGCTTAATTCAGAAATGCGTGTTTTTCTCTATGTGGCATAAGTCAGTTGCAGGTGACTCTGGAAGAGCTCTTGAACTCCAGTTGCTGGGTAATAAGAGGCCATGCCTGTCTTTATATGCCTCTCTATTCAGCAGAGAGTGACCAAATACATATTTTTAAAAGTCCAGTAAACAGTGGAGTTAATACTTTGGGTTTTTTGAAGCAGCAGATTAAAAAAAAAAAAAACCAAAACAAAACAACAGACAAACAAAAAAACTCCCCACATTCCCGAGTTCTTTGTTTTTCTCTTTTAACATTGCTTCTGTCTTGTTTAAAGTTGGCGTAGATTTTTCTGGTCCATATGCTGGCTGAATTGAAATGGCATTTAGTCTTTGGAAGCTTGTTTCCCGCTTCTGCCCAAATCCCCTCTCCTCCTTTTCTTCAAAGCCTAATTGACCTGAAAGTGCATGCTATGCCAATGTGGAATTGGGAACAAACCAGGAATGATGGCCTGTTTGTGGACCTGGGATAGCCCAACTCGTTCTGTACTGTAGCATGCACTGCTTGGTCATAAACTTGGGCATAAACCCAAGCCAGGGATTGACTCTCTGGCCCAGTGAGCAGAAAACGCTTGCTTTGTGGATATATATCCTTCTTTTTCGTCTCATTGATATATCACTATCTTTTTACGGGAAATAGTATATCTTATCCTGTTTACTTCCTGTAAATACAAAAGAAAATTGAGAATATAAACACATCAGAAGAAGACTCTTCCTCAGTATAGTACAGTAAAATATATGTGCATGTCATAGAATCATAGAATAGTTAAAGTTGGAAAGGACCTTAAGATCATCTAGTTCCAAACCCCATGCAATGGGCAGGGACACCTCCCACTAAACCATGCCACCCAAGACTATGTCCAACCTGGCCTTGAACACCGCCAGGGATGGTGCATTCACATCTTCCATGGGCAACCCATTCCAGTGCCTCACAGCCTTAGAGTAAAGAATTTCCTCCTCATATCCAATCTAAACTTCCCCTGTGTAAGTTAGAACCCATTACCCCTTATCCTATCACTACAGTTCCTAATGAAGAGTCCCTCCTCAGCATCCCTCTAGGCTCCCTTCAGATATTGGAAGGCTGCTATGAGGTCTGCTTGCAGCCTTCTCTTCTCCAGGCTGAACAGCCCCAACTTTCTCATCCTATCTTCATACGGAAGGCGCTCCAGTCCCCTGATCATCCCTGTGGCCCACCTCTGCACTTGTTCCGACAGTTCCATGTCCTTTTTATGTTGAGGACACCAGAACTGCACACAGTACTCCAAGTGAGGTCTCCCAAGAGCAGAG
>JAOEHY010006478.1:0-83387 GCA_025447955.1 Psilopsiagon aurifrons | reverse complement strand
CTTCCTGGACAACATCCCTGTATTCTTCCCAGGCCACCTGTCCTTGCTTCCACCTTTTATAAGCCTCTTTTTTCCTTCTAATTTTTCTCAGCAGCTCCTTATACATCCAAGGAGGTCTCCTGGCCCTCCTGCCCCACTTCCTTCCAGTTGGGATGTATCACTCCTGAGCATGCCCCATGTGTACACATTAAATATATGTACTCTCAAAGTTAAATTAATGAAATTAGTAATGGTTTCATGTGTTCATTCAAAGAATCTCCCTTTAAATTTAAAGCAGACCTGAAATGACCAGTTTAATGAAGTGACAGCATATTTCATGTCTTGGCTTATACCTTCAGCTGTTATTTTTTCCTTAATATTTAGAAATGAGGTATTTTGGCTCAAGTGACTCTTCATGCCAGCAATGCTCTAGTGAATATATTCCGATTGAATCCTCCCTGTATTCCAGTTGGAAGAGTAACTGTCAAAACTCATGTATCCAGAGCTTTTAATACAACTAGATATTACAGTAATGTTACTTTATAAAATTCAAAGGACATGCTGAACCTATTTGTGTAAGCATTAATGTTTGTTTTGTTTTATTATAAATATATCTATCTATCTATCTGTGGAGGCAATAAAAAAAATCCAAAACAAACCAACCCAAACACCTGAGGTCCTGTTGTGTCTACACTGCAGTTTCTTTAATGACCCAGGCGTAGTATAGCCATTGCTTTGCAAACTTGAGTGCTATTACCCCACAGCCCAGGAGAGGTGCCTGGGTGTGTTTAGCTTATTTGTTCAGGCTTTAGAGGCCATTCTGTAATCCCTGCTACTGCACCAGTAGAGCAGCAGAAGGTTTTGCTGCTTAAAAGATTTTTTGGACATCTCTGCTGCACTAAGTGCAATGACTGGAATATCGCTTTTCACTGAACCTGTTCTCTGCACAACAAAACCTTTATGTACTTTCACTTGTATGTGTGTACTTTTTGTATTGCTAATTCTGGAATCAGACATACTGGGTTTTATTTTTTATTATAGGTGGTTTGTGAGACACTGGAAGCTCAGAAGCCCAGGATAGATAAACTTGCTGAAGAAACAAAGGCTTTGGAGAAACATGCTTCTTTGGATATAAAAAAGGTCTACACACAAGAGTTCAAGTATGTGCAGGGACACTGGGACAAGTTAAAGCTCAAGAATTCCAAAGATGTTAAACTACTGGAGGAAATTACGTCCAAGTTGAGAATATTTGAGGTAAAATGAAAGGATTTTTTTTTTTTTGTTTGTTGAGATAATTCAGTTGTTTTATAGCTCTTTGTGTTCCTGCAGGAGTCCTGATGATACTGATTGAGAAGTGAAATGCCAGTGCCCACTATAGTGGCAGAGGCTGAAAGCCTGTATAGTGTATTTGTAGCAGGGTAGTAGAGGACTTTTAACATGCCTAAGATATTATTTTATGTTCTAATAGAATTACTTTTCACTTAAAACCAGTATTACTCTTCTTTCAATATCAGAAGCAAAGGTTACACTGAAGTCAAGGATAAGTCAGCTATACTGTTGAGGGATCGGTCGTACCAGTAGCTGTGCGCGCTGTCTAATGTGGTTGGTGTCAGATGCCCAGTGCCTTTGACATCTAAACTGGATGTAGCTGTAGCTGTACCTGCTACAAAAAGCCTGCTCCTTCAAGTGGGATTTCTGTAAACAGTAATAAAAGAATAGCAGAGCTTGTTAAAAAAGGTGCTAAAGAAAATGCTTATATAGTATAGTGAGTTTTCCAGTTCCAACAGATGGCCTCTGAAATGTTAGGAAGGAAGGTTAAAGAATTAAGATTAATCATAGAATCATAGATCTATCTATCTATCTATATACACACACGTGAAATCCTGCATGACAAAAAGTCCCAATGGTTTAAAAATGAAGGGATTAAAATCAAGGGTATTTAGATGCTTAACGCATTGATAAAGAGATGAGAGAAAAGTGCTTAAGTAACTTAACTGACATTGACTCAGTACTTCCTGGTGAGATGGTTTCTTTGTGTTTCCTATTTTCTTCTTCCTATTGTATTTTAAACTTCAAAAAACAAGAAGGTGCTTTTAGAGTTTCTCCATCTCCTGGGGTGAAGACACATGTGCGTTAGCTTACAGCAATATGTGATTTTCTCATGCATTAAACATCTTAATGTGTGGAATTATTTACATTCTTTTCCATTTAACAGAGTATGTATCACACAGTTTGTAAAAAACCTAAACAAACCAACCCCGCAAAACCCAAAAAGTGGTTTTTAGAACATTGATGCCATGCAGACACACTACCAGTTTTCCCCAAAGGTTTATTTCAATCTTGCTTTCCCTTCTGAAGCAAAAAGCTGGTTTTATTGGATATTGGATTCGAACTTGAAACCGTTAGGTTTTTTTTGTTTGTTTTTAATTTATTTTAAGCCATACAGAATTTTTCATGGCTAGGCAAGAATAGACACTTGTGTTTAACTGAAACTTGCATTAGGAAGACCAGGTAATTGACATGCCTGATATTGTAGTGAAAGCAAAACCCAAACCAAAACAAACAACCTCCTCCCTACCTCCCCCTACCTCACCAACCAACCAAACCTTAAATCTGGAAGAAGTCATACTAAGGTAACAGATTGTAAGGTAATTTGTTTAGTAAGGTAAACAAATGACAGTGAAAAGTTCCAAGTTTTACTCTGGGGGAAAAAAGGCTGTGAGGAAAAATTTGCTCCTGCTCATTAATATTTTTCATTAATTATTTGTTTCAGGACTTGAGCTGCTCCTAGCAGTGTGTGTGTGAGATGTGTGTATAGGAATAGCATAGGTATGGTAGTCCAGTCTAGGCTGGTGAACTTGTAAGTGGAAGCCACAAACCAAGCTATGAAGAGGAGCAAGAATTTTATGTAGGTTTCAGAGGAAAAAGTGTGTATTTCCTTAGTTTTAGGCTGTATTATGTGAAGCACAAAGATAAAAGTTGTCCACGCCCCCCCTTAAAAAACATGTTCAGGAATATATGTACTTGTGCACCTGCATTTGAAAGAGTTTCTGCTTTTAGTCTGGTTTCTTCAAACTCATCTTTCCACAGCTGCTTGCAGCAGCCTGTGGGATGATGTGGAACTGTGGAGGAGCTGATGCTGCTGTTCAGCAGGAGCTGACTGCACAAAGTGAGCTGGCTTGTACAGGACCCTAGAAGAAATTAGCTTCTAAGGCTTAGCTAAGCCCTTGGTGCTGAGTTTCCAGCAACCACTTCCTCATTAATTTTCTCCCTGACTTGACCTAAATGTACAGTATCCCACTGTGTCTCATTCTCTTCCCTTCCTTCTCTTTCTGGTTGCACTTAGTTACTTATCATGACAGAATAAGTATTCTGCATGTAAGCCTGCCTCAAAGTCCTTTGTGAAACAACTTCTGATCAGTCTTGTTGTTCCAATGATTGCAGCTTTTCAGTTGGCTTGATTGTCTATGGCTATATTGAGGAAGACCTACTTATATCATTGGTTTCAGCAGCACTTTTTTCTCCCTTTATTTCCTGTAAGCGCAGAACTGTTTCTGCACTTGAATCAAGTTCAGTTGAGTGGTCTGTACATGCCCCTGCTTTCCTAAATCACATCTTTAACTGAGTGAAGAATAGCTCCTGAAAATTGGAGTTCTCTGTCATGTCTAACTTGAGAGTGAGGTACACACTGTTCAGTACTAGCATAGTAGATCTTTATTTAGTAATCAGTTATGCAGTTTTTCCAGCCAAAGGTGAAGTGCCCTGTTCTCTACAGCTGTCCAAAGCGATGTTGTATATGAAGCACTTAATGATGAGAGATGGAGATTTTTATACCTATGTGAAAAGCTATTGGAGCGCAGAGCATTGAAGCCTCATTCTGTTGTATAGATCTGAGGATAGAATTTTGTCCTGAGATGTTAAAAGCTTTCCTGTTACCTTAAAAAAAAGAGGTAGAGAAGCTGAAAAAGAAATTAAAGCAGAAGAAACAATAGAAGTAATTACTAAATAACTGAAAATGGAAGAAATATGTAGTGGTGCTGTCTGTAGAAATGGGGGTGTTTTCCTATGAACTGAATTTTTAAGTGCACAGTTCCGTATTTTCTAAATGTTTCATAAAGCTGTCAGTGGTGGGCAGTCATGAATACATATTCCCTGATTTTTCCTTTTGAAGGAGTGGTGCTAATCTATGCAAGATTTCTGCAGTCTAGCACTGTAAGACTGAAAATGCGAATGTAGAGCAAGTTGAATAAAAAAGTTGTGGACAGTACTGGGCAGATCAGGATGGAACTTGCACTGCAAGAAACACTGATGCAGGAGACTGTGTATATGGTCCTGGTGCAGGCACTGAATAGGTCAGTACTGGAGATGTCATACCATAGACACAAGATTAGTTTGGAGAATGTCTGGGCAGTATCTCCTTGATTATGAGAGGAGCTGAATCATTTGGGTATTAAAGGGTGGATAAATACTAAAAGTGGGGGAGAAAAGTTGAAAAAAAAAAAAAGGGGGAGTAAGTGGATGGTAACCCTTGGAAAGTATAGTCATGCACAACTACACACAAGTGTTGGTTTACTTTTAATGTTTCCTTTTTTCCTCATTCACCTTTAAAAGCTGGCATTTCCCAAAACGGCATTCCCCGCCTTTAGGTTTTTGAAAAGAAAGTAAGCATTAGTATTCTAATTTTAACAGTGAGCTGATGGGTGAATAGTGCTTAAAATGTCCTTGTTAGTCTGATGAGCAAGTCTCTGGCAGATCTGCCTGTTCGTCCTGCAGCTCAGGTGGCATTCTGTGATTTGTGATGTGACAGAGGCTCCCCCAAGCTGACAACGCATGCATTAGTGACACAATTGTGTTTTACTGTGAGACTGTCTGTAATACAGATGGGAAAAGTAGACAGGGCTTATTTTATCAGTTTTGTGTCTAGTATTTGCTACAAGAAAATTTCTATATCTCTTATTCTGTGTTATCATATCTCTAATATGGTGTGGCTTGCTATGTCTTTGATTATGAACCTTCAGTTCATTTAAATCTATTGCATGGCTCTACATCCTGTGGTTTTTCTAGGTGCGAACAAGTTCAATTTCAACACGTTTGAGTTCTGTTCTCACCTAGAATAAATTATAGAAACTGATACAGTTTTTTAGTTCATGTCTAAAATTTGTGAACTCTTGTACACCAACAACCTACGCTGGGTATTTGACCATTGGGAATTATTTACCTGTGCTGTGCCAGGAGTATTTATTTCACTAAACTTTTGTGGTCTTGGCTTGTGGTTCAGCAAGTCATTTAAATGTGTGCCTAACTTTGTGAGTAATCCCATTCAGTTCACTCCAGCTACTTAGGTAAGTAGCTTACTGTAAGCAAGCGAAATTAGTTATATACTAAAATGCCTTTTCAAATGGCAACCTCTATAAATATGTATTATTTTACATTAAGCCATGGTTCACTGTTAAGCCTCCTGCGGTCTGTTTTTTTGGAAAATTATTTTCAGGCCAATCAGCTGCAGGAAATTCCCCCAAATGGAAAAGGAATGAAGACAATGTCATGACTTTGACCTCTCATGGTAGCATTGGCCTAAAAATAAACATGATCTTAGTCTAATGGGGTTTCATTAGTGCAGAAATTCTTTTGAAGAGCAGTGTTGTAGTGTATTGATCTTGAAAGACTGTTACTGCAAGTTTTTTAAGGAAAACTGTGGTTTCCTCCTCGGAAAAGGAGAAGGTTAAGCTGGCGAGCTGTAACTCAGCTTCGCAATAGCAGTGCTCTGTGATACAATTGTGTCAGAATAAAAAGGAAAAAGGTGCCATCTCTTAAACCTAACCAAACAGTCCAAAAAATGTTGATTAAAAAACCTTCTAGCTATTAGAAAACAACAACCACATAACTCAGTTGAATCAGGACATAGAAAAACTTTCCTCCTGCTCAAAGTTTGTGGTTGTTTTGTTTGCGAGGTTGATTGATGACGTCCACAATTCTGTGGGAAGATGTCAACCCTCCTGTCTCCCTCCCTACCTACCTCATCCCAGGATAAAAGGCAATTGCCAAATGTTAGGTCAGATAACTTTGAAATTGTGCATGTGCTTCCTTTTTTCCCGTGTGTATTGCCCTGGTGAGTACTGAGCTGTCATTGGCCTCAAACAGCTAGATTTTTTTAATGGTTACTGTAATCATCTGTGGTATTTTTCTTTTATGCCTGTGTTTCTCTGTAAGGGTACGGCTTTCCCAGCATAGCTTCAACCTGTCAAGTATGTTCAGCATTACCCCCTCCTCTTCTCTCCCCTCCTCCCCATGTGTATATATATATATGTATATGTCTATATATATATATATACACATAGGGCCCTGTCATTTCCTTGGAGTGCAAGTGTGGTGGAAGCAGTCGCACATGGTTTCTGTTGTCAGGAAAATGCTATTCCCAGCCTTCAGCCAGGTCCTTCATAGGAAAAGGACTTCTTGGAGCCATGCTTACCTCCTTACTTGATTCTGTGTTTCTCTGTCATAGATAGCCTGGAGCAGTGCTGTGTCAATTAAACAATCCTGTTGCATGGATATGAGAATATCACAATTGTGAATTTAGTTTTGATATGTATTTGAGACCAGAAACCGGGAAGAAAAAAAACAAAGCCAAAGATTAAACGAAAAATGGTCTGATTCAAAACCAAGGCAATGCTAGAAGCTTGTAAAATATCCTTTTGACATGGCTAGAAGTTGAAATACAACAGCCATACATTCTTCATCATGGTATTGTATCAACTCTTCATTACTGTTTTTGATTTAGGCCGATTCAAAAGTCATTCAGAAGTGGATGGATGGTGTAAAAGACTTTTTAATGACAGAAAAGGCTGTACAAGGAAATACTGAAGGATTTCAAAGGCAACTTGACCAGTGCACAGTGAGTTTTGCTCTCTTATGAAATCTTTTGAAATAAATAATTACTTTCTTTATTATTTTGCTTACTTTGTCCATGGCATATTCCATAAAGCCTTCTGGAAAAATTGCCTTATCTTTCCTCAGGGCACATTTTAATTGGTTCTTTGTGTGCAGCCATAACACGTTTTATTTTTCAAAGGTCTTTACCATATTTACAAATACTCATCTACCAGCTGGCATTATTTCCCTGGAAAGCGTTTATATACTTTTCCCAATTTTATGATAAGGGAATTGAATCTGTGAGTGTTAAGTGCTTTCTGCGTTAAACTTCAAGGACAGTAAAAATAAGCAAATAACTGTGATGAAGCTCCTAGGGTTTGGGGATTGTATGTGCCTTGCAAGTGAGGTTCCATCCTAGCTAGTGGCACATGATGTGCAGAATTTCATCTTATTATAAGTCATTCCAGTGCACCTTCAAATGTTTCTTTCTGTGAGAAGAATGCAAGTGAGGTATGTCTGAAACATGAGGGTATTTAGTGCGCATAATCTTCAAACTTGCATTGTTCTGGTGTTGACACTTGGCATGTGAGAATGTTTATGCTGTATATGTATTTTGGTCTTTAGTTACATAGTTCTGATCTTTTGGGCCACTGAAGGATTGTTTTAAACAATTTGGTTTTTGAACACAGCATTAGTCTGCTTTTATATTAAGGTTTCTCTGGAATAATTAAGAATTGCAGAACTATTGATATCCTATGAATGTATGTGATTTCTTGCTAAAGAAGGACGTTTATTTTCTCTGTGTGCTCAGATGTTTGTCAATGAAATGGATACAATTGAACCATCTCTGAAAGAGATGAAAGAAGTAGAGTCTGCTCTGAGAGCCCAGCCTATTTCAAGCGTAAACACGTGGGCAAAGTCTAGGCTAGTGGACTGCCAGACTCAATGGGAGAAACTGAGCAAACAGGTGAGTTTTCCATGTGTTGCTAGTGCTCTTGTTTGTTACTGGTATTGGTAGGATGGTGAAGAAGTGAAGCTGTGAAGCAGTGGGATAAGTACATTTTACTTGTCCCACTATCAAAATGGCTGAAATACGACTTGACCCAATGAATCCTTCAGAAGTGCAAGTATGTTAGGGGACACCAGCACAATAGTAGTTTTGTCTGAATTAATTAATTTCTTGGTACCTAACTGGAAAGGAGCACAGTGAAACTCTTTAATTGTAACTAAAGATTAATTTGTTCCCTTGCCTTATGCTGCTGTTTCTGGGGTGAGTGGGAAGGAAGACACCTTCTGATTCTGTTATTCCTGAAACCTGAAATATTATTCTGTGTAATTTCTGACTGCTTCAAAGCAGCTTTAAAAAATTAATGGTGATAAATAGACAACCACTTCAGTCTTCTGTGTTTGGTTGTATCTTTTGAGTGGAAATTTTACTTTGGTTTCAATGCCTGGCAAGTATGCGTGTTGGAGAATCTGTTGATACAGAATCCAGATTGCCTGGGTTGTGGAAAGAAAGAGGGGCCTGAAGGGTGTGTTAGTTGTAAAGATCCACCTAACTATGTGATACTTGGTGTCAGAAGCTTTCCTTCCCTTTGACTTCTTCCAGGGATTTTTACCAGCTTACATACAGTGAGGAAAAGAAAGTAATTTTCCTCCTTCCCTCAGCTCTAGATTTTGTTGGAATGCTAAAAAAGGGAGCGTGAGTTTGTGTGTGTAAATGTAAAAGGCTTTATTAATTAAAAGGTTTGAAAAGGATTTGGTAGTTAAATGTTTTTACAGAGACTCATGTTTTTCTCACCTATACAAGGATATTTAAGTAACAGAGCTGCTGTTTCTTTCTCCACCTTGGATTCTAGATTGTTAGTCAGAAAAATCGCCTGTCTGAAAGTCAGGAAAAAGCTGTAAATCTGAAGAAGGATTTGGCAGAGATGCAAGAATGGATGACCCAGGCTGAAGAAGAATATTTGGAGAAAGATTTTGAATACAAGTCTCCTGAAGAGCTAGAGAATGCTGTGGAAGAAATGAAGGTTAGGAATACCAGGTCATTGTAGAGATCTAATTGAAGAGAAGCAAAACCTAATGGCTCTGGGGGTTGACCTCTGTGGAATTATTATCCCTGTGGAAAGGAGCTCAGTTCATGACAGGAGTAGTGGTATTTTTCAGCTTTGTGGAATTTCTGTTTCTTAAAGCACAAACTGTAAAAGCAGATGTTCTATTTGGCCATGAGGGGTAGGGGTTTCATAATGAATAGCAGCTTGCCCAGCTGTGAGCCAGGTTTACTATGTTTAGCACATTAAACTACCGTTATATTACTGGAATATGGAAACTTATTGCAAGAGATAGAATTTGAAAAAGAAAGAAAAAGTGGTATTATACCTATATAAATTAGTGTTTGTGAAAACATCCTTCTGCTTCTAGCTGTTGTTGGGCTTTAGTTTCTTGTCCCCCAAATACAGCAACTCCACATTTAGAAAAGGAGTTTAGAAAAGTTCTTTTGTAAGGTCATTTTCTGTTCCTCATCTGTTGAAAGCAGTGATGCTGGTCCCTGCTTCTCTAATTTTTGGACTGGTGGCCAAAGAACCTGAGAGGAAGGAGCTATATTTGTTTCATTATAAATAGCCAGTTGAATAGCTAGCTTTTGTGGATGTATGTATAAAGTAAACAAAAATGCTCTCTGCTTCTAAATCTGCAAGTTCAGATATATATTCACAAATGTTTTGACTCGCATGCCCATTATTTGAATGACTATCCACTATGCTATTACTTGGTGGAGCATAAAATGAAGATTTTATATTTTTTTCTCCCTTACAAGTACTTTGGCAAATCTATTTGAGGTTTTGAATTGTTCTTTTTTGAAGAGGCTTTCTGAAGCAGTCTTTAACAAGTGTTTAATATATCTCTGTCCTTTGAAGCCATTTGAGATCACATAGTCTGACAGCCTGCTGGACACAAGCCAAGAAAAGAAAGAACCTTCTTTTTGCTAGCAGATCTGAGAGAGTTTGAGCGTATTTACCTGTGTCAAATCCAGATTGTATTCTATAATTTTAAATTTGGCAGATATGTCAGCAAGCTGTACTGTAACACTTGCCTAGCCTCTTTCATTTGCAGTAAGGATGTTATGCTGGGAGTACTCTCAGGAGTGGGAAATAACATTCTTTGTATATTTGACCAGGAGCATTTTTACATAAGGCTTTGAAAAGTTTCCGGCCTTGCCTAATTCTGCTTTCATTTGAACAGAGTGGAACTCATGCTGACATCTGAAAGAGTAGATTTAAAATGAGCCTATATGTTTTTTAATAATCCTGCCATAAAATAATATGTTCCTCAGATTTTTTCATTCTTTGCTTTTCCATTAACCGTCTTTTTCTTTTTTTATTTTATTTTACTGCCTTGCATTTAGAAGACATCTTGAGTAGTATGTGCAACAATAATGCTGTCATGTGCTAAATTCTACCATAAAGTGTCTTATATGTCAGACCTACTTCAGCTCCATGAAACTGTCCTTGAAACCTGAGAAGAAAGAGATATGGGCCAGTCTCTTTTTCTGGAGATTTCTAGTTGTCTTGACAGGGACAGGCTTGGACTTTTCTCTGTGATCCGTCTTCCAGCTATCCTGCTTCCAGAATTCTGTTTAGGGCGAAATTCAACAACTGATAATGTGATTTCTCCAGGCCTGTGTGTTGGGAGTTGTATTGTGCTTATCCTTTATATTTGTTACCGAGCACCTCTCAGTGCATTTGGGTCGAAGGAATTCTTCTAGTTGCCCTTTTTGTATGTTCCTGTAGCTCACCCAACAGCTGTGGGTAAGGTCCCAACTTTGTGATTGTATGTGTCCTAGTAATTACATGCTCTTTCCTGGATAACTCAAGGAGATAGTTACTGAGCTCTGAGACTCATAAAAAGGCACTTTTTCTCCCTGATATGCTTGTTTTTAGCAAACAATTTTTTTTTCTTTTTTTTTAAATCCTGTTTTTCTTTTTCATATCTGTGTGCTAGTGTATAAATAGCACTGAACTTTTTTGTTTAGAGTCATGAATATTTAATGAAAAAAACATAAGTAGTAAATGTGACTGTATGTTTAATGCAATAGGATTTTTCAATGCGTACTAACATAAGCTAAACTCCATGCAAGTTTGTGGCATGTTGTTGCACTGAGACTCAAGAATACTTTGGCATCAATACCTCCCAGGCTAAACTGCTGGTCTTTGATTTGAATGGTGAATAACTGACCATATGGCCCTCGAGTGCTGATTACGTAATACATTTCTTTGGGCAGAGGGCGAAGGAGGATGTGCTGCAGAAGGAGGTGCGGGTGAAGATTCTCAAAGACAACATCAAGATGCTGGCTGCCAAAGTGCCGTCTAGCGGTCAGGAGCTGGCAACTGAACTGAATGTTGTGCTGGAGAACTACCAGCTACTGTGCAACCGGATCAGGGGAAAATGCCACACATTGGAGGTAAGAATGGTAGCTCTCAACTTAGTAAAATGGAAGCAGGTGGCACAAGAAGAATGGAGAAGGTCACTGAAAATGTTGAATTTTATCATTGAATCCAGTGGCTTCAGCACAGATTTAAAGAACAGTAATAGAGTAGTTAGGGTTGGAAAGGAGCTCAAGATCATCTAGTTCCAACCCCCCCGCCATGGTCAGGAACACCTCCAACTAAAATAAACACGGTTTGCTGTGGCTCCTTTCCAAGATTACTTTCCCCTGAGATGACATCCAGAGGAATCCATGAAACATCCTCTAGCTTTGGTTTTATAATTTGTATTGCAGTCAACGCATGCAAATAAGTAACCTTGTCCCACAGCTCTGTTGTCAATCTGTGTCTTCCAAAATGACAAAACCAAACTTCTAAAAAAACTTTTGAAATTAAAACTTGAAATATGATAATAAGAACATGTGGATTATAGGTTGGGATGAGTTGTGTATGTCCTAGCTTTCAAGAGGAATGGATGCATTTTATTACGTTCTTAAATCATTGTAAGAATCTTACTGTTAGTGATAAATCTAATGTGAGTTTGGAGACTTCTATGTGTAGTTTTCTTTTTTCTTTTTATTTTGCTGTTACAGTTGATGGTTTTTCTGTCAAGAGCTTAGTGACCCATTGCATGTTTTTGAATATTTTCTCTTAGCCTGTTTCGTGCAAATGTCTCAGAAACATAATTTCTTTAAGCTATTCATAGGGTGCATGAGCTATCCCTGGCATTCTAAACTAATCTGTGTTTTTTTTCTGTTGCTGCTAGGAGGTGTGGTCCTGTTGGATTGAGCTGTTGCAGTACCTTGATTTAGAAACAGCTTGGCTAAACAATCTGGAAGAAAGGGTGCAAATGACAGAAAGCGTGCCTGATAAGTTGGATGCTGTCAATGACGCTCTTGAGGTATTGTAGTCACTCTGTTGGATCAGTGACTGTTCAGATAACTTTGTTTAAAAAAAACCCTCATAAATTCTATGTTTCAATAGAATACTGAAATATGTGGGAAGTGGTGAAATCACTGAACACATCCGTGGAAGTGTTCAGAGGCTGTGTAGATGAAGCCCTTAGTGGCATGGTTTAGAGGTGGACGTGGTAGTCCTGGGGTTAACGGTTGGACTTGATGATCTTTAAGGTCCTTGGCAGCCTAGTTGATCCGATATGTTGAATATTCTGATACTTTAGGTTAAATGAACATATTTACTATGAATCTGGAATGGGGATTTATAAGATCCTCTATCAAAAGCTGAGTTTTGCTGTTCATGATTCTGCCATATTTGGTTCCATGATAATATTGTATGCTCTTTCCTGTCCTGTGTAAATTGATTAATTCCTTTCAGAACTGTAGAATAAAATGATGTGAAGAGGCGAGAAGTGCTGTGAAATTTAAGTATCTGAAGGAAAATGTCCACTGTAGTTGCCTTGTGCCATCATGGCTTAAGCAATAACTAATTCATGCTTTTAGAGAGCTCTCAAGACATTTGAAGTGTAAAACCGGTTCAGATTTCCACCTCTGAAAATGCAGTAATACTCAGTGTCCTGACCTTTAAAATTTTTTTCTGTTAATTAGTCTCTGGAATCAGTCCTGCGTCATCCAGCTGATAATCGAACCCAAATTCGGGAACTTGGGCAGACGCTGATTGATGGAGGGATTCTTGATGATATCATCAGTGAAAAATTGGAGGCTTTCAATGCCCGCTATGAGGAATTGAGTCACTTGGTAAGAATCTGGGGGCAGGGGCTGAAGTCGTCTGGGTTTTTCAGCTCAGTGGTCTGAAATGATTCCTATTAGTTAGCTGAATTCACAGATGCAGGACTGCAATACAGGAAAAGAGTGTTCTCAGCTGTTTTCAATTGGAAATACTGCCTTGATAGCAAGATGCCTTCTCCACCCTCCCTCTCCAGGACTTGAGTCAGGTTTTGTTTTGCATATTTGCACACCCTTGCACTGTGAGGAACCCCTGGTATTTTTCCAAGTAATTTTGACAAAAAGGACATTCCAGTCACAAGGGGAACAGCTCAAAACCAGGATAATGTTCACTTCCTACTGTCATAAATACTGATGAGCTGCTCACTAACCATGAAAATAAGAAACGTAAGTGACATTTTCACCCTTTAAAATAGTTAGGAAATATTTGCACTGAAATAAGGAACAGAAGGAAAAAATTCTTTTCATTGCCCATCTATTATGTTGTCCCCTTCTTGTACTTCGCTATCCTGTATCCCTAGCATTATAACTCTACTATGCTGCTGTTTTTCAGTTACTAGTATGCATCACCACAGGCTTCAAAAATTGTTCACTTCTAGGGCTTGATTTTGCATTTTTTTTTTTTTTTTTAGGCTGCCCTCCTGGCATAGGGTGTTTTGTGTCTCCCCCACCTTGGCTGGCAAAAGTTTAATATAAATCCTATTGAATTACTGCTCCATTTTGTCTTGCCTTTCTGTCTCACTCAGGCGGTGAGCCAGCAGATCGCCTTGGAACAGCAGCTTCAGACCATGAGGGAAACAGATCACATATTGCAGGTCCTGCAGGAAAACTTAGCAGAGCTGGATAGACAGCTGACATCTTACCTGACTGAGAGGGTAGATGCTTTTCAGATGCCCCAGGAGGCCCAGGTATTGCAGCCTAGCTTTTCACAACAAAAAAAATGTGAAATATCTCCTAATAGTGCTCAGCCTAGACTTGGTAATTTGTAAAGGCTTCATTCGAGTCCTGTGCTGATGGTGATATCTCTTGTAATCTGGATTGGTTTCCTGTTTTAAGACGATTGTATTGAATAACAGTTTTAACGGCTTCCAGTTTAGCAAGCTGTCACCAAACCCAGGATATTTAAAATCTGGTAGTGTTCAAATTTTACAGAGTGGATTTACTTCTGGTGGATGCTAGGTGGTAAGCAAGATCCTCTTCCCTTCTCTGCAAGCAGCTTGTAATATTTTTTTCCTATTTCTATGATATGGCAGAAAATTCAAGCTGAGATTGCAGCTCATGAATCCACCTTAGAAGAGCTCAAGAAAAGTGCTCGCACTTTCCCTCCTGCTTCTCCTGAATGCAGATCTCCCCGTGGTGGAACTCAGCTAGATGCTTTGCAGGTAAAAATGAGAGTCACACTAAGAATTCCAATGTGAAGAGCTTCTGGTTTTCAGTTACACACTGCTATTGTCATCCTATAAATTGCTTGGTGTGGTCAAGCAAACTTCAGAAATAAATACTATATGCTTTTACATGTTTTCATTAGGAAACAAGCAGTACTGGATGAATTGAGTAAGGAAGTTTAAATTTCAGAAGTATCATGGGATAAAAGCTGCAAGTCAGAAAGTTGCTCTGTTTCAGTAGAATGATTTTGAACGTGTATGATGCAGAATTATAGCTCTCTTGCACCTCAGGTGGAGAGTAGGAATAAGTGATAGAATTTGGCTTGGCAAATAGTGTTGCCATGTATACTGAGTTGTGGTGGCATGCGTGGTGAGTTAGAATCTGTGGGAAGTAGATGCTTTAAATGTTATTTTTTTGAAGTGTAATGTTAATTTAAGACATTTTGTTAACATAATATTTATTAAAACAGAGAAAACTCCGAGAAGTATCTACAAAATATCAGCTTTTCCAGAAACCAGCCAATTTTGAGCAGCGCATGTTGGATTGCAAGCGGGTGTTGGATGGTGTAAAAGCAGAACTTCATGTCTTGGATGTGAAGGATACTGACCCAGATGTAGTCCAGGCGCATCTGGACAGGTGCATGGTACGTATGCAGTGCTTGGGAGTGTTTCTTACTTGTGCGATTCTTCTTGCCTAAACTCTCTCCTGAGGAAATTTTGCTCAGAGTCCTGATAGAACTGTTACAACTATTTGCAAAACACTAACAAAACAATTGGTAACTAAAGCCCTCTAATTCTCCTGTGTGAGAATGTGGACATACCAGAAGTGGATTGTTGTTCACAGATATAGTGGAACAGTTGAGTTTTTATGAACTCCCTTCTCTGGTTCATTCTTGTGTTATGGAGAAGTATCCAGGGCCAGGTTAGCTTGGGCTTCAGTATTTGAACAAAACAAGTACTATGCGTAATATCAAGCAGAGATCACAATGCTGGCCTTGCTATATGTGGTGATGTTATGGAGTGCTAAATTATTGGAATAATTATTTTTCTTGGTTGGTGAAAATTAAATCCAGATTAAAGTGCAGAACATCGTGAGTTTGAAGTCTGAGCAGACATTGCTCTTAATCCGTAGCTCGGAGTTTAAGTGAAGTCAGGGTCAGGTCCCCAAATGAAGCAAAGTCTGAAAATCTGCACTACAAATTACTCACTAACATACATATTTGCTTTTTTAGAAACTCTATAAGACCCTCAGTGAGGTGAAGTTGGAGGTTGAAACTGTCATCAAGACAGGAAGGCAAATTGTACAGAAACAGCAGACAGATAATCCCAAAGGGATGGATGAACAGCTGACAGCATTGAAATTTCTTTATAATGACTTGGGGGCACAGGTAAGAAAAACAAATGTATGTATGAACATTTGTCTGCATATAAATTCCCTTCTTTGTTTTTTTGTTCTCAGATGCTGTTATAAATTTGATTATGAAGCTGATTCTGTATAGGCTAGTTGCTATAATCAGAAGCAATCAGTTGAGAGATTAAAGATTACACTTAACAGTCCTTTAGTTGTACAAGACCCCTATGTTCACAGGGTGTTCCTGAAGGGAAGGTAGCCTCAAAGAAAGAATGGGTCAGAGGTTTCATCATTCGAGCAAAACTGGTCTGCTAGTCATTGAAGTCTTTGCGCATTGTTGTACCTCCTCTGTGAAATAGCCCGCAAGATGATTTGCTATCAGATTGTCATATGTGAAGTTTGAGTTGATGTAAATGGTCAGTGTAAATTGCTTTAGGATGTGTCATGATGTTTTCTAACTGTAATCCATCTAAAGGTTTTCCTGTAGAGGTTGTGGAGTCTACTTCTCAGCAGATACTCAATACCCACCTGGACAGGATACTGTGCAACCTGCTCTAGTGAATCTCCTTTGGCCAGGGTGTTTGGCTTAGATGATCTCAAGAGGTTCCTTCTAACCCCAACCATTCTGTGATTCTGGTTGCCCTTGGTATGAAAATGGAAAATGCAGGCAAATGTGTGTTTCCCATGAACTGCATTAAATATGTTTTGAACAATTTTCTTAGTAATATGTAGTTATTTATTGAAGTGAGGTATTTAAAAATGTTTAAACCCCTAGGGGATGGTGGGGAATGAGGGAGGAAATATGATTCTTTTCCTACCTAAATTAAGGCAGAAGTCCAAGCAGACTTATGCCTCTTCAGTGCTTTGTGAATGAAGCTGTGGATAAGTGGTCAGATCACATTGTTGGAGTATCTTGAAATGGGCCCTAGGAAATTTTATTGTTGTAAAGTAGAGAATACTCACGAAGGTGTGGATTCTAGTGGAACATGTACATCTATAACGCAGAAAGCATGTAGACAAGAAACTAGGAAATTATAGAAGGGCAGAGTTATTTGCAAACTGATGTTATGATTTAGTTTGTGAGCTGAGACAGAGGGCATTTTTTTTTTAAATGTCAGTTGATTCTGACTGCTGTGGTTGGATTTATTTTCAGGTCTGTGTTAGCTTGCCCAGAATAATTGCGTAGCCAGAATGAAATTGAATTGATTATACTGCAGCAAATATCAAATTTCATATTCACTTTACTGAGATGCTTTCATGGGGGGACTAGATTTTCAGTGAAATTTTCTTTGCAGCTTTCTCCTAGCAGGTCTATCAAAATAACAAAAGGAACTGAATTTTACATGTGTGACTGACTGGATTCTATTCCCCTTTGAGTTTCAGTTAAACAATGAAAATAAACAAAGTTTAAACATCAATTTGGTTATTAGTAGCTATAAATAAGTTGGTATGCAGGTTTCTTTGTCTCCTTTAAGTCTATCTTAATTTAAAATTATTCTAGTTTTATATATTCTGGAGAAGAGAAGGCTGTGTGGAGACCTCATAGCAGCCTTCCAGTATCTGAACGGGACCTATAGGGATGCTGGTAAGGGACTCTTCATTAGGGACTGTAGTGGTAGGACAAGGGTTAAGAGGTTCAAACTTAAACAGGGGAAGTTTAGATTGGATATCAGGAGGAAGTTCTTTGCGGTTAGGGTGGTGAGGCACTGGAATGGGTTCCCCAGGGAAGCTGTGAGTGCTCCATCCCTGGTGATGTTCAAGGCTGCGTTGGACATAGCCTTGGATGACATGGTTTAGTGTGAGGTGTCCCTGCCCATGGCAGGGGGGTTGGAACTAGATGATCTTAAGGTCTTTTCCAACCCTAACTATTCTATGATTCTATGATTCTGCTTTGTATAGTAAGATGTAGGTATCTATAAATAATTTTTCTTTTCAGTGTGCTTCCCTAATACAAGATGGTCATATGATGCAATGGTTTATGTATTTGGGAGGATATTTCAGCTAGCTAGCACTTTTGGTTTTATTTTTTTTTTAAATCTAGTTTTGTTTCCTTTTTTTTCTCTTTTTTTTTTCCCTAGGTGACAGAAGGAAAACAAGACCTCGAAAGAGCATCCCAGCTGGCGCGCAAAATGAAGAAAGAGGCTGCCTGTTTGTCAGAGTGGCTAGCGACCACTGAGGCTGAGCTGGTGCAGAAGTCCACTTCAGAGAGCTTGCTTTCTGATCTGGATTCAGAAATTGCCTGGGCCAAAGTAAGCACACTCTAAATGTGTACAGAATAGATTTTTAAAATTATGTCAATACTATGTAGAATAGTACATAGTATTTAACATAGGCTGTTAATTTAAATCCCTGTAACTTGTTTCTAAACCTTTTACATCATGAAATTTTAGAAGATCTGGTAGATGATTTTCAGTACTGTACTGAGGCTGATCTGTTTCATCTCTGACATCTTGCCTCAAACTGCCAGTGAAATATTAAAGATATTACTACATACTTGGTATGTATTTACCTATATATTTGGTAGGTATTTAAGCAACTTACTGTGCCTCTAGCACAGTTCATAATAACTATAAGTAAATATAGTTTTGGGCAGGGTCAAATATTTTGCTTGTAGAGGAAACTAGTCAGTGGCACTTTAAATGAAAAACAGTTTGTAACTTTTCATTGACACATCTTTGTCTTCATATTCATGAATTTGCAAAACAAATTGTAATTTTCTATTTTCTTTCATCTATATATTGGAACTGTTCACAAAAGCAGACGAATATGTTATAATCTGATGCAACGTATGTATTTTCTCACACTATAGAAACTTGTGTATGTACTAGGTTGAGTTAGCAGTACATCTCAGTTGATGTAGTTCAGTAATACTGATTTTTAACAGTTGTTGTTTTCTATCACTTTCTACTTTTGGAGTCGGTCTGTGTACAATCTTGACAGCTTACCAAATTACAAAACCATCTAATTATAACCTGTTCTCATCATTTCACTCAGGATTAACAATTATTATCATTATACTCCTGCTATGGCGGTATTCCTGAGATTTCTTTCCAAGCAAACTTGTAAATACTTATTGAAATATACTTACTATGTGTTTGAAGGCAATGGAAATAGTTCATGAGCTCTTATGCTGTGCCACCAGGAACCCTTTATGTTGCATGTGAAGTTGTCCTTTGTGCCTTTAAGGTTTTCTGGAGGTGATTTTAAGATCTAGGAACTTGAGTATTTGTTTCTGTTTTGAAGATAAGAAGTTACAATAATATAATAAATTATTTACTTCACAGCTAACAAGATGCTCAAGGAGCTCCAGATGCTAGTTGTGGTTAAGTGCATTCTTCCCCACACTGTACGCTATTTGATGCTTTCTAAATAGCCAGATATTATCAACAGCTTTCTATCAAAGAACTTTCTAAGTAGCCAGATAAAAGAGCTTTCTAAATATCCAAATCTCATCAATAGTAATATTGTTGATCTTTTATGGCAAGAGGTGCTATTTTCCACATAGAAATCAAATACTGATTTTCAATAGATAGCACAGTTGATTTGTACGTCAGTACACATTATTTTTCAAAAGATTTTTTTTTTTTTGGGAGTAAACCTATTTAGAAGCAGAGATGACTTTGAAAAATTATTAGAGCTAAGGATACGTATATTTACATCTCTTCATGTAGGTATATAACAATAGAGCTTCTGTAATATGTAGGAAGTGAATTATCTGCACTAATAAGTGGTAGTGGTGGTTCACAAGAACATTCAGCCTTGGCCTACCACTTTTCTCATTGTTGACAACTGTAAAAGTACTTTAATAGAAAAAGAGAGAAAACTGAGTCTCTTGAAAACTGTGTTCTCTGGTGCTTGATGGTGCAAAAAGAACCTTTTAAAATTGGACCTCTGATGTGATGCATTTGCTTTACCTACATAATGAAAAGGCGCTGAAAAGATATTGTAAAACAACAAAACAGAAAGGTCTCAAACTAAGTTATTCAGGACACTTACATGTGTTGTGCATGATCACTCAAAAAGCGATCAGTAAATACATACAGTGAGTATAAACAGAGGGTGATTCTACTTGGTTTGTTTTTGGTTTTTTTTTTCCCCTCAGGTGGAGATAATCTATGATACTAATTGTTTCCTGTGGAAGTAAAAAATCTGTCTCCCTTGCTCTTGTGATTTGCAGTAGTATGCAGTGTTAATGGCTCCTCTTGTTTCAGAATGTGCTGAGGGAACTGGAGAGGAGGAAAACTGATCTGAAGAGCATCACAGAAAGTTGCACTGCTCTCCAGGCTCTGGTGGAAGGAAGTGAGACTTCTCTGGAGGAGAAGCTGTGTGTCCTTAATGCTGGCTGGAGCAGAGTTCGGACTTGGACTGAGGACTGGTGTGACACCTTGTTGGTATGTTGCATGTGGGAGAGAGATCCAGGGCGGTTCTCCCTCCACATCCTTGGGGCAGTTGCAGTTCTTACTTGTATAACCCAGGACACTCACTTAGCTGTCATGTGAAACTTCCATGGTCCCCCATGGACATAAAAGAATGTAGAATGAATATCTGGTTACTCTGTAGATCAGACTGATGAGTTGAGGCGCTATAGACAATGAGGAAGGTGGGAAACTGTTTTGCAAGTGTTAAATGTGCTGATAGACATTGGTGCCATGTACTTGGTAGTAGTAGGTATGGTTGAGATGAAAATGCAGAAGCTGGATGTCAGGGTGATGAAAAAGTAAATATCCCAGGCAGACAGTTAGTTTGACATACTGGGAATAACCTGTTTAGTTGTAGAGAACAGAACTAGCTGTAACTTTTTTATTTTTCTTTTGCCTTTTTTCCTGGCTTCAGTGCTAGGACTCTTTTTTCTGGGTTCTTACTCTCCTTACACTTTGTGGTGCAATTCCTCTTTTCTATAGAATTGCTAAGCATATGGATAGGAAACACCTTTCAAACATCTGTTTTAATTTTTCTTTCCTTTCTCCCTGCCTTTTATGTTCCATCACATTTTTATCTTTTGTCTTTACAAATTTAGCTCCTTGTACCTCTTTCCTGCTAATGTTTTATCACATTCTCTTTTGCTACACCCCTAGTGCTAGCCTTTTGTGTCCTCTTGTCGTTTAGCTCTTAATACAGTTCTTGCTACTGGAATACATAGAGGTAACTTTTGAAATTATCCTGAAAGGGGGCCTCTATCATTACCTATAGACTCAGCAGGTTATGGGGCATACAAGCATTCATGAAACTGCTAGTGGGCTTATTCATTAACTTGTAGTAGCTGATTCTGCCACATTAAAATGATGGGAAAAAGCCACCAGTTTATAAAGTGTCATTTGTTTTGTAACAGCTTAATTAAAGCCCAGCTTCTTTTTATGTAAGTTTCTATAAGCTCATGAATTTATTAATGTAGCTAGAAAACAAAAGAAACTAGCCCCAGAGGATTGGTTTCCATGAGACTGCGCTTTATTCAGCCTGAAACAAACCTCTGTGACAGCTCCAGCACGAACAGAGTGTTTTTGTGCTGATAGATTTCCTCAAGACCCAGATGATGGCTGTTTAATGGACAATTGGTAACTCGCTAGTGGTGCTCAGCAACTCACTTGGGACCCTCTGTCAGCCTATTGCTCTTTCAGTTAGCCCGTACCAGCAAGTGTTTAAGAGTATGCCAAGTCAGAGTTGAGGCTAACAGCATCTGTTTGGCTGAGTAAATAGAAGACAAAGTGTATTGTACAGTCTGAAGCTGTAAGTTTTGGTAAATGGACATGAAACAGTCTACAACTGGTGCTAGTACCACACTGATATCTTTCAGATAGATAAGGTATTTCTGTGTCATTCAGATAGTTATGACTGTCTACATTCAGAAGTCCCTGAAATGGGCTGAAATAGTGGAAACTTTGGTGTTATACCTAGATGATGAGCCCTCTGCATCCTATCCAGTCCTACTGCAAGTCTGTTTCATAATGCAGTGATGTCCACATTAGTAGTCAGGTAGTTACCCTTATTTGTAAATGCACTTTGTAAATGCACTAAGGATGATCCACAACTAAAAACCTTCTAACTTATGCTCATATCTGGTGATGAATGTCCTTTTTGACTTTTTAGGTTAAATTGTTCTTTCAGTAGGTGAAAATTTAAGTTTCTTCTTGTTGTTACAGAGGGCAATCATAGGGCTGCTTTCTCTTTCCTCCTGTCCCCTAGTTTTGTTAGTCTAAAAGATCAAAGCTTAGCAACCCTTTCTGGATTAAGAAGCTCTTCTTGAGCAGGATGGTGCTTCTCTGAATCTGACAGTGTTGTTTTGTCACTAAGAATAATGTGTTATTTCTGTCTCTGGCACCTAATGTTATAATTTCTGACTGCAATTGAAAGCAGACCTAATTAACTTGTCTACAATGTGGTTATTTTTCTTAAGAAGAAGAAATATTTTAGTGTAATCAGTAACATATCAAAACTAGACTATTATAACTTGTAGGATTTGGTGTAACCTCTTTTCAGTTAACAAAGAATAAATACAACAGCAACTGCACATAACACAGTGTTTTATCTAATAGTGATAGCTGAGAAAATGGTGGGTTCTTTGTTCAGCTGAGATGTGGTCTGGCTATAGCGTTGTAATACATTGTCTTTAGTTGGACAAACCATCTCAGCTATTTCTGTTTGCCTTTTTGTGAGTTAAGAGCAATATCATCAGAGGATCTAGAAAGAAAATTGAATTCTTGTAAATACTTATTGAAGGTGAAAGGTACAATCTATTTTTTGGTGTTCCTTTCCAAGGTGTATGCCAAATGCTTTATTCCATTGGTCTGCTTTTTACTTATAGTGTTGGTTTTGGCAGGGTTTGTTGTTGGGGCTTTTTGTGGCTATGGGGATTTTTTAGAGTTTCTCACACTGATGTATTTTTCAAATATTTCTTCCAGAATCATCAGAGCCAGCTGGAAATATTTGATGAAAATGTTGCCCACATAAGTACGTGGTTGTATCAGGCTGAAGCCTTGCTGGATGAAATTGAGAAAAAGTCAGCAAGCAAAAAGGAGGAAACAGTGAAGGTAGGAAACGCTGCTGACAAGTAACCACTTCCGGGTTCTAAGTGACGTCAAGTTCAGGTTTGTTGCCACATTTTATATATGTATTTTTCCCTTTCCTAGGGTAATCATTTGCATTTTCTTTCAATTCTTAGCGCTTAACATCTGAATTGGATGATGTTAGTCTTCGAGTGGATAATGTGCGTGATCAGGCTGTCATCCTGATGAATGGTAGGGGGGTGTCATGCCGTGAACTTGTTGAACCCAAACTGGCAGAACTAAACCGGAACTTTGAGAAGGTCTCTCAGCACATCAAAAGTGCCAAGGTGAGGATAAGCAAGCCTCAAATCATGCTGGGGTGTGTGCATGTGTGTGTGTCCATGCCAAAATGATGGCATATAGCTTTAGGGGATAGATCTTTGCGTTAGAACAGCACTTCACTGCTTTTGATTCTCTTCTAAGTGTAGATATTTATATGCAAAAATTGACAGACTGATTTTAGACCGACTGCTTTGTTTTTTTTTATCTGAATAACGGGATAACTTGAGTTGCAAGGGAAAATGTACTAATAACTGTTATAAAGATTCAAGAAAATATATATATTGCAGTGCCTATCTATATGAACTACAGAACAACACCATAAACTAATGTGATTGGAAGTTTTTTGTTTGCTTTCAGACCAAAATGTGAGATTGAATTTTGAAGGTAGAACCTATCAATGCTGTGTCCAAACTATCTCTCAGTGTTAGATCAAAAAAATGCAAGTTGTTTTTTTTTTTTTTTGTTTTAATGCTGGTATCTGTTGCCCTACAAACTGTTATGTCTGTTCATGGAGAATTGGTTCAAATCATTAAACTGTGTGACGGCTCAGACAAAATTTTCAGCTTAAACAAAGCTTTATTTTGTTTTGCAGGTGCTCATTGGACAAGAACGACTTCCTGTCACATCAGAGCCCCGCGAGGTCAGAGTAGCTTTTCCAGACCTAGAAAAATTTGAGAGTGACATCCATAATATGTTAAAAGTTGTGGAAAAGCATCTGGAGTTGAGTGGGGAAGATGAGAAGGTTAGAGTGCTAACTCCCTTTCTGTTTTGTCCATGTGTTACATTCCTCAAGACTGAGGGAGAATTCTTCTAAGAGAATCCTTTTAAGGCAGTAGAAAAATGAAAGGAAATACTAGGTTGTTGGAAACATTGCACAGTTCTCCCATAGTTTTTCCATAGTTGCTGCCTCTTGGTTGGTGCACTGAGAGGAGCTCATCATACTGCATTTTCATAGGGTTTTTTTATAATTCTGGTGGTAAACCTGGATTTTCATTTATCTTCTTTCTCCTACTCAGTTGCTTTTTTGTAAGGGAACCTTCCTGTAAAAATAATAGTGTGCAAACTTTTTTTTCCTTCCTTATTTCTCAATGTCTGACTGCCTGAACTGATGTTGAAATGATTGCTTAATGCTGCTAAGACTCTTACTATGTATTTGGCAATTTTGGGCCTCTATCGCACTGAATAGATTTTTTTTTTTCCCCTTTATACTGGTATGTCATATTGAATCACTGTTCATAAGTCAGGTCAGTGGATGCTTGTGGGATAAGGTACAAGTAAGAATGTTGTAATATGGCTTATAGGAAGTCCAAATAAAATCTTGGAACAAAATCAGACTTTTTTTTTGACTTTTCCTAGATTCTTATCTAGTCTCTGCTATTCACCAGTATAAAATGGTTTTACTTGTGTTCATTTCTGGTTGCCTGTAGTTCTTATCATGATGTCCTTGTTGCTTACAAAATTGAGTGAAGTCCTGCCAGGCCACTCTAGCTGCTTTCCTTTTAGCCACATAAAATGCTATAAACTGAGCTGGAAAGCTCAATATAAGTCCATGGAACATAGTATATGTACAATAGAAAGCGATTTTTAAAAGCCCTGTATGGAAGGACCTATTGTTATAGAACACATGCTTCCCTTTCTGCTGTTTTTATATTATGGCTTCCCACTCTTGCTTTTCTGCTCTGAGCTTGCTTGTTATCGTCAAAGAATGTTTAGAAAAATGGAGCTGAAGTCACAGCACCCTCTTGCTGTGTCTGCCTACTGCTGGCTCATTGACTGAGCTTCAGGCAGGGCACCTCTTCATGAAGTTAGTGGAATGACCAGGTTAGATTTTAGGATTTGGTATTTGTGGGGGAGGATCTCTGCCTGAATTTGGCCCATGTTTGGATAATAAGCGGTAGTTTGGTACCATTGCTGTTAATATCTGAGCAGGTAATAAATGCATTTGAGAAACCATATCTGAGCTTTCTGTAGGTAACACAGAATTGTATCTTTTAGTTGGATCAAGAAAGAGCTCAGATTGAAGATGTTTTACAGAGAGGAGGGCAGTTGTTACAGCAGCCTATGGAGGACCATAAGAGAGAGAAGATCCGCATACAGCTGTTGCTTCTGCAGAAAAAGTACAAGAGTTTGCAGGTATGATTATGATAGTAACTATAACTAAAGCTTTTTTATGCAGTTGTCCCTTTGTCATCCCACGTGCAATCTGGTTATGGTTTTTTTAGTGTATTAGATCCTCTGGCAAAGAGCTAAATGTGCATACACGTAGTGTGACTCTGAATCTTTGCAATTCCAGAGTATGAATTTTGTCATTCCAAAGTTTTAGGGGAGTGGTTTTGATTTTTAAAGTCCTTTTCACAGCTTCGCAGAGGGCCACTCTGTATGTATTTACACAGATGGGTACAGACATTTGGACATTTGCTCTACTTGCTGTGTAAAGAGTGACTACATAGGCATGTGTACACAAATATATTCATTGAGTTCTCAGCTGAAGAGGTTTCTGGAATGAATGAGTCTGCTTCTGAACTCCTCTTACTTCCTATAGAGAGGGTATTATCAGCAGTTGTGGCCTCTAGAATGTTGTGGTGCTTTCATACACATGCCATATCAAAAATGTTTCTATGTAGAACAGTGGGGATCTGTATTCTTATACTGCTTTTAGCTACCTGTTTGAGTCATGTTAGAGATGAACAGGTGAGGTGTAGCTCTGACGGCAGGGCAGGACCCTCAGGCTGCCTTTGAGTAGTACATGCCTGTGCAGATAAATAGGGTATAGATATTAAAAAAGAAAAAAAAAGCTGCTTTTGTATATTTTGTAATTTGCTTCTTCAGATAGATTCTTCAAGTAGTTTTGTTATGGCGTTTTGGTTTTTTTTGAATAAATAAGATCTATTCTGTTCGCTACTTCCTTCTGACACTATATTTTCCTAACGCACTGGATTGTAGGAGTGCAGACCATTTCAAAGGAGGCAGGTGGTGGAGCTCTCTCCAGTGTTTCCCCAGTATAAGAAGGAACATGACAGTCTAATGAAGTGGCTGGATGAGGCTGAGCCCCGTCTGCCAGGGCTGCAAGGTGTAGAAGATGAACAAAAACTACAGGTAAATGAAACTTTTTTGGGAGCAAATAGTGAACGCTGTGTATAAGCTGTAGAGATTCCATACATTAGGATCTTAATGGCTGTTTGATATGTACCTGGATACAAGTGTTTTCAAAGTGTCAGCATTCACTTTTCATTAGGAAATTATCTGTGTATACTAGTTTGGGATTTCTCCATAGTCATCGTAGGTCCAGAATGTCCCAGCCATCAGGCCCAAGTTTTAGAATATGATCTGGGCAGTGTGGTTGACTCAGGACAGTTTCCATTGATAGCCTTGCTCATGGGGATTATGCTTAGCTCTTTCTGATTCCCTGTCTCAAACAGGGTACCAAATGGAATCACCAACCTGATTCAATGTCTGGTTGGTGCAGGTATGACAAAAGCCTTGTTTGAAGCTCAAACTCAGTGTCTCTCCATCCTGTGGTCTGGATTTTTTAACTTCTCTGCCTTTCATGGCCTTGAGTGCTTAGGGAGTGATAACTACCCTCATGATTGATACTACTGTATACAATGAAGATTAATAAAAATGATGAAGGTTGAAGTATTTCTAATAATGTGTGTGTGCACTTCTTGACAGTTTTACAACTGATTTAATAGGATGTCAGGGTCTGATAAATTTTACTGCCTAGAAAGCTGTATGTCTTTACGTCTTAATTGTTGAGTCTACAGATACTTTCAGTGTTTCTTGTGGGATTTCTTACTGGTGTTTTTTGTTTTGTTTTTGGTTTTGTCTTGCATTTTTTTGTGGCATGGTGGTTGTGTGTAAGGTTTTTTGGTGGTGTTTGTTATTTTGTTGTTTGGGGGGTTTATTCTTTTTTTTTTTAATTTTTCTTTTCATCTTTCAAAACACTTTGGCTGCATGATAATTACATTAATATTTTAGGCAATAATGGTGAGGAACCTTGTGAAGCAGTGAGTAATTTCTTGGACAAGCTTGGGGTCTAGGCAATCTGTCAAGTACTTCTCAGCTTCTGGGTATGAAGCTTCATAATTAAAACTAATCAATCTCTTTTTGACTGCTGTGTAACTTCTTAACCCTGTACCAATTAACTTGGAGGCAGGGGTAAAGTGCTCTAGTTCCCTATAAGACTCACACCACAAAATCATAATGTGATGCTCTTCATTAACAGCTGTAGTGCTATGTGGCTTCAGGTGCCTATGACAGCTGTAAAGCTGTGGCAAACAGTCTGCTTTCCTTGGTCATATGCAGTATTAGCTATGAAAGCAAACCTTTTCAATCTGCTTCTCTAAAGAGAGGCTTTTTCAAATATAAGCCTCCCATGCAGAGCTGGGCAGCAAAGATGGCCCCAACATCTGTTTAGCTGTCTGACATATGACTGCTCTGTTGGGTCTCCAGCAGTCGCTCCTGGTGTATTGTAGTACTTGCACATGAGCTCCTTGAGACCTGACTGATGCCAGTGAATTCGTTTGAATGAAATGGGGATCCATATACATTTAAAGTAAACCAACATGATTTACTTTTTCTGTTTGACCATCAGCTGCTTTGAGTGAATCGATTACTGTATTGAAAAGGGTGCACCTGGATGGTTTCTTTGCTGATGGAAGCAGTCCAGTGATACACTGATCTTCCTTGTTGCTGTTGGTCTCATTGCAGTTCGACTGGTCTCGCTAAGGAAGATCCTTTCCCTGCTATAAAGCCTTTTCTTTAGGGATATACTGCGGCTAATCCCTGGCATTGCTGGTTCCATTCCTGGATTTTACTGCATTTTTGCTATCTGGGTGCTGAATGCAGAGTATTGTGTAAATATGGATTACCATAGCAATTACAATAAACTATTGATGGAGAAATGTTACCTTTGCTCAGAATTAGTTAAACTGTGTAAAAATATCCTTATAGTTCCAGATGTAGTTTCTGGGTCTGTCTGAGTCAGCTAGAATTTCAGAAAGGGACCACATCAATTTCCTTTACTGCTGTGAAGCTTGGAGGCTGCCGCTTTTGCTTCATGTGTCTGTATCTCCAGCTTTCTGCTATTCGAGTGGTAAGCTGGCCTGTCTCAAGTGGCCTTATTTTACTTTAATGGCTTGCTCTTTCACGTAGTTTACTAATTGATCCTGAAGAACAAATATGGGACTGTACCATTTATAAAGGAGAAATAAAGAGAGAAATATTTCCAAATACCATTGTTGTTTTAGCTGAACACAGTTGCTCTAGAAATTCCTTGAAGCCACCGGACTTGAATTATTCTCAGCACCAAGGGGATCCCTAATGCTAAAATTCTGCAACAGAAACTTCCTTTACCCAATTTTTACCACCTACATGAACCCTTGCAGCTTGATGTACTGAAGGTGCAGTGAGCAGAACAGAAGCCAGTGCTTGAAGTGAACAAACAGAAAAGGGGGAAAAATAAGATTTCAGCTGCCAAGCTGGGGAGTAGACCCCAACTATGGTTTTAAGTATTATGTTGTTTATGTTTCAGTAAACGAGTGTGGAGGAGAGGATGGTGCTTGAAGATCATATATATCTATATATTGATTTGCTGAAAGCAGCTGGATCATACGTATTCCTCATTCTGTATACTTCTAGGGGTTGTGGAGTTAAGTGTCTCTGAAATATTTGTAACCATTCTGTGTAGCAGGTACCTTTTGAATTAACTTTGTTTTGCCACAAACCCTAAACTAGAAAAGCCTGCAATGGAAATTTGCATCTCCTTGAGTTCCCTCTTCTCCAGTCTTGCTTTAGTATTGATTTAAGTTGCTCTATTCTGATTTGGCTCAGAATGAGGGAATGGAAAAATTAAACTTTAAATTTCGGAGGTAATTAGTTGACTAAAGTTCCTGAAAGATTTTTCCAGGGTTTAGAAAATTGTTTTGAAGAGATAATAACTTTGCAGATGGTGAGTTTGCTGTTGCAGGCACAGTACGGGTTTTCCTATGAACTGAAACACAAACACCATCTTGAAGGCTTTTAAAGTATTAGTCCTGTAATAAAGAAAATGTGTTTGCTTGCTTACTGGGGAAGGTTCTGGATCTTAAATATGAACTATAGATTACATTGCCTACAAATATATTGCTTACTGACTGCATTAATTAACCCAGAAGAAGAAATAAAATGGATATGAGACATTTAGCTTTGGAAAGCATTTTATCTAGAAAGCTGGCTATGTAATATTTTGAGTATGAGAGAGAAGTGGCAAGGAATGGTTGAAAAGTGAGAATTTCTAATCAAAAGGGTATTTATTTGCAAAGATAACTAATGTGTGGTGATCTGAGATTAGACTGGGTAAACACTTTTGGTTAACGTTCATGTAGTTAAACATGCAAGGTAAATTATTTAATTTTATGTCCATTTCTTGGGCAATGTTTTCCGAAATCCATTTAGAAGTGAATCAGAGCATCTCCTTGAGTTGAATCTTTGGTTGATTTTATGTAAATGGAGAAAGGGGAAGAGCATCTGAAACTGAGTTCTGAATTGCAGGTTAAACTGGATGCTAAATATAGGAAGAAACAAATTTTTATTTGACCACTGAATTACAATTATTTTTAGCAGCTCTCATCAAGAGGCCTTGTTTATGGAATGTACACTTGTAACTGAGTATTCCTCTTTTTTCCCCAAGTCCTTTTTCTAGTATTTAAAGAGAGATCAAATTCAATCAACATTCTCTGTCACCACTGAAACTAAAGTAGACAAGGGTTATTGAGTCATCCAGTCAGATCTCCTCTTAAATAACCTCTGATTAACTCTTTATGTATGGGTGCTTAAGAAAAGAGTTTTGATTGCCTGGGTTTGGGGTTTTTTTTGATTGTCAAAATCTCCAACAAACAAAACCCTGGAAACCAGCTGCTGTGACATTGAGGTGTTTGATTTGTGTGAGAGGGTTGTGTCATACTTTTGCTACTCCATTTTTTAGTAATTATGCTGCATTTTAGAAGCTGCCAGTCTGCAATGCAAAATAGAGAACAGTTGAACATTTAAAACTTGGTTGTAGTCAAGCTCTAATGTGTTTAACCCATATGTTCACCTTTAAGAAGGAGGGTTGTGAAAGTAGGAAACATCATATCAGTGTTTGGAGGCAGCTAGGAGAGATTAGTGATGGGGTGTGCTCTGCAGGAACATAACCAGGAATTTACTGATTTGCAGAAGAGCAGCAATGTGGCTGGCGATGATGCTATTGGGGAACCAGGAAGTTTCTGTATATGTCAGCATTGGCAACAAGTGGAAAACAAGTTTGCTGTATGCCAACAGATGCTGTTTTAAGCCTTGTGCGAGTTTTTTCTAATAGGAGATAAAGCAGTGTGTGTGAAGTTGAAAGATAATAAAATACAGTGACCTATTTGTTTGGGTAAATCTAGATTCTGGACTGTTACCTGTGTGAGAATGGGACTTGTGGGATGATGGAGAGTTAGAGGAAACACCTTGTGAAGATGTGGGCTGCTGTGCTGCAGTAGGCATCCTGGTGTTTGTTCAAACCCTGGCTTGTTCCACATTACCAGGGAAAAGATACTTTGAGTTGCACAAGATTTGTCTGATTCCTTTGGAGCTGGGACCTCTCCTTCCACAGGAAGTCTTAACACTGTCTAAGCTCTGGGTTTTGCTCCAAATTTCAGTGATGGAAGCTAACTAAATATATACAGAGCCTCACGAAAATGTGTTTGAGGAGCATCAGGGACCAAGATGCTGTGTTTGTATCTAAAGCATATAGTATAGTTTATGGTTTTTACTGTGCTGCATGCATGCTGTACTGTTATTGAATCAAAAGGAAGGCTGAGTATTTTATGATGCTAGTCTGTAATACTTATTTTCAGTAGACTAAATTTACACTTATATGCCTGTACATCATATTGCTTTGGTATACAATAATGACTGAAAACATGCCATGTTTGGTAGTAAAGGTCTTGTGGAAGTACAGCTATGTCCCCAGTTTCAATTCACAGCTGACTATCTACTTTAAAAAAAAAACCAAAGCATAAAACCCCCAAACCAAACAAAAAAGAAATGAAATTCTTGAGAGCATTCAGTGCATGAGAAAAAATCCTGAATGTTGAATATGTGAACGTACCTTCAGTACTGCAGTCTTTTTCATTCTGCGCTACATATGTGGCATATGATAGATTTCAGTGATTTGAGTGACACATTTGAAATGATTAGAACCCTGTGGAGGAGGAGGGTACAGACAGGTGTTTGCAAACAAATTGGTTAGTGGGGCTTGATATTTTGCTGATTGTCAGCTGTGGTAGTGATTTGCATGTGTGTACTCAGCCCAGACTAATTGCAAAGGAAAGTTCACTCGCTGAAATAGCTGTGAGCATAGATTTATTCTTTACACTCTTAACTGTATTCTCAGCTCTTAGTAACTCATACAGTTGAGTGACTCTGTTTAAGTCTTGCTTGTCACAAATTCACTGAGTGCAGGATGGTGGCTTTGAAGTTGCTTGGATTCTTCAGTATTTGCAGGGTTTGTTTTTCCATTTCTGATTTTTAAAGAACTGGGCTGTTTTCAGACGTGGTAGTAGAATCTTGTTGGTCAAGAAAACTTTACAGCAAAAAGTTATTTTCGGTCTTTGGCTTATCTGTTTCACTTGCCTCTACTATGTTTGCCAGGCATAGCAGAGTATAGCTTTTTACAGCGGGCTTCCTGATGCTTCAGATCCAGGCTGTCATTTATAATCCAAGAAAAGCTCAATTAAATTACTGTCCTTGCTTTCTTATCTGCTAACACGGCACTTGGCTATGTAGCTTGGTCTTACAGCCAGAGCAGATAACAGTTGCCAAGTTCTTGAGAAGTTAGTGTCTGTTATTGCTGCAAAAAGCATACTGTGGTACTGGTAGAGCACTAATTTATTTAAAAACTGATTGGGAAATGTGGGTGAAGGTGGTTACTGAAAAGAATATAGAGAAGGGGAAAAAGTGTACTTCAGTAAATTGGTAAATTCTGGGAGTCCTTGATAATGCAGGAAGTAGACAGTAGGTTGTAATTACAACTAGATACAGGCTTGATTAAGAAGTGCAATTTCTGGAAACAGCAAGAATCAAGGTGAGAGAAACAGCAGTGCCCTTCCCACTCCCCAGAGTCCTAATAAAGAATAATACAGAATCATTGTGAAGCATGATATTTACTGCTTTTTTAAATAAATATAGAAACAGTTCTCTGCAGACTTGCAGCTTTCTGAATTTATGTAATTTGCTAGAAATGCCTGTTTTGTCTTTAAATGTAAAAGTGCTTACTCTGAATATAGTCTACTGATTTAGGATTTTTTAACAAAACTGCTTGTTCTTAGAAATGTGAAATGCACTTTTGTGTTTTCAGGCAATTCCTGCCCAGCAGAGGTTAAAAGGCCCCTTTGCTGCAGGGGTTAGGAGCTTGCCTTTTTCAGCTGAATACTTGGTTGAAATCAACAAAGTCTTGCTGGCCATGGCTGATATTGAACTACTGCTGAATGCACCAGAGCTAAATACTGGCATCTATGAGGACTTTTCAACTCAGGAAGATGCACTGAAGGTACTCCATTCTTTATGCATTATTTTCAGAGGGGAGAAGGGAGTAGCAGAAGAAAGAAGACCACCTTAGTGACTGTGTAGCTGTATTTGTGGTTTTGCTTAGTATATGCTGGATCAATACACGCTGGAAATTAAATAATGAAGAGTTTTGTGGCTAATTTTTCCTTTTATGCAGAATCTGGATGCAAAGTGGAATGGTGTAGGAGCTGGGGGGGGGGAGAGGTTGAGAGAGGAGGGATTTAACATTATCTGTTGAAGAAAATGTGGTTTTCATCATGCAGTCTACATCATATGTAGAGAAACATTAAAGCCAATCTCATGTTCCTGCTTGGTCTCCTTAATATAGCTGCTGTTCTCTGTGTCATATGAAAACAGTTGCTGACATGGGAAGAGTGAGAGGAGATTCTTGACTTTTGTATGAGGCCACAGGATAATGGTACCAGTTGTGATTAGCAAAGCATAAATTTGTGCTCAATTTTAAGCTCCCACTTCTCATTGTCACCCAGTGGATTTAGCTGCGTGATTTATGATGAGGAAGTAGTTAAGGATTTGCCCTTCAAAAGGGAATGAAGGAATTGTGTTTGAAAATACTGAATCCTGCTATCAAATGTGAGTTAAGTATATAAAAGTCTGTGTTGTGGTTAATTTTGATCACACAAAGTAGCATGATATGGATATTCTCACAGAAAGCATCTATTGGAATTGAGAATTGCATGTGGTATGGTGCAGTTTATATGAATCAGCACGGGTTAGGAAACATAGTGGAATCCTGACTTGCCTCTCAGCAAGGCTACCTAAGCACTTTCTGCAACTGATATACAGGTCCTTTAAAAGCTTTTAAGAATTTCAGTCCACTTTTCAACCTGGTTTTCTTTATGCCGAGTATATACTTTTCTTTTTCATTCTTTCATTTCTTTTTTTAATTTGGTGCTGATTTCAAGTCTGATCTTGAAATTTTTGTATGTCCTAAGGACGTTTTCTAAGAAGCAAATGACAGAGTATTGTATTTTTAGAAGTGTTACCATTTTAAATTCAAAATAAGTAAATTCCACTGTTTACATGGACTCTGTCCTCCAAATACCAAGGCAGTCTTACAATAGCATCTGATTGAGAGGTATTTTCACACCATAGATCAATGACGTTTGAGGAAGATTGTTTTAACTTTGGCATTTAATTCTAAAACTTCTATGTAGCTTATGCTTTTGCAGTTCTGTGCATATGGGAGGTTACATGAAGTGTAATAAAGTCAGGTTTTGTGTCTCATTCTTTTACATGAGTAAGTAATATGTACAGTGTCTTCATGACCCAGGGGCAAATATATTTAATAACGAAGATACTGCTGTTTTGAGAAGTACACCTTGGGAACAGATTTGATGCATAAAATACTTCATCCTCATCATAAAAGACCTGAGAAGGACACATTCTTAAAGTTGTGATGGACTATTCAGTTCAGTTGCTAAAACTGATTTAATCTGTAAACTGCTGGTGGTCATGGTCTTATTGTCTTATTTTGATGCTGTATTTTGGAATGGCATTTTGAAAGTATTAGTTTAAGTTTTTGTTTCCTGCTGGTATTGACTCTCCTGATGGCTTGTCATTACTATGCTTGCAGAACATAAAAGATATTTTGGATAAGCTTGGGGATCAAATTGCGGTCATACATGAAAAGCAGCCTGATATTATATTAGAAGCATCAGGACCTGAGGCGATACAAATAGGAGATGCGCTAACCCAGCTGAATGCAGAATGGGACAGAATTAATAGAATGTATAATGATCGTAAGTGGTAAGTCAAAGACGTTTGTTTCCTATGAGCATGTGGCAAATATTTTATTATTTAAATATAAGCATTTTACAAATGTACTCTAATGATGAAGATAGAATTTGAGAGTAATCAGCTTTAATATATGTTAGTGTGACACAATAATTTACAGAATTAATGAATGCTGAAATAGTTAACATGCAAGTTGTAGTTCGGGTGGTTTTATGCTTTATAAAATATTTTGTTGATAAGACATTAAATTTTTGTTTTGTAAAGGTATTGCAAAGCAAAGTTCTAGAAGAAAAATGTTAAGACATCTTTTAACAAAGAAGTAAAGAATGCTTTTGAAGGAGGGAAAGAGTTTGAAAGGATGGGGAACTTTAAAGTACACCATGTATGATAGTTGCCTATAATCTTTGTTGTAATTAGTTGAAGATAAGAGGTGACCAGATTAGAACGCTGTGATTGAGAGAACAAGAGAATGTTGAAGTCAGTGCTTAAAAAAGTTTATTTCCTATTTGCTTTCCACAAATATCAAACAGCTGTAATTTCACTTATGCCAAAAAGGGGCAGGGGAAGAAGTTAAACTAGGTTTTGTTTTTCTCCCCGCTCCTTACAGAAGATACTCCAAACTGAAAATGCCTTCTTATTTGAATCAACTTTTGATGTTTAAGCCCAAACTCAATACCACTTAATCAAAGTTGGAACAAAATGTGACAGGAAGGCATTTTAAGTTGGAATTGGTAAAAGTATGAAAATCTGTGTTCAGAAAGTTACCACTAACCTGAAAGCACTTTTGCTGCTGCTCTAACCAGCAGTAGACACTGAGATTGCTGCTATGCAAAAATACTTTTAATGACTGAAAATGATTTTATGAAACTTAAAATTAAATTCAAAGACTCATACTGTAGTTAATTTGCTTCTATACTATTTGCTTTTTAATAGTGATACAAAGTAATAGCTAAGGAATAAGTTAGAATAAGTAATAGCTAAGGAATAAGTTAGAGCATGAGGAAATGTCTAGCCATGTTCACTTGCTTTGTAACACCAGAAGTCTGATGTCAAACATTAGTAGTATACTTTGAAGAGGTTTTTTTTTGGGAGAGTGTGTATGACACAAGCTGATGTTTTTAACTCAGAGCACTAGTGTGTGTGCAGGAATATGGAAGTCAGTTGGTGGTAGTGTGTAAGCAGAGACTTCTAGAAATTTTGGGCCATTGTATCAGTGGCACATCAAGGTTTAAATTCAGCAGGCAGTGTTGTTTCACTTTCTGTTTTATTTTTTTAAATTTGGAAACAACAGTGGTGCCAGGTAGGTAGCACTTCCTGTGCTCTTGCTAGCTGCCTGCGGTCACCTTCTGTTTTGGACGCAACTGCTGCAGAGTCTGGTGCCCATCTGTATTTATATGCCTGCAGCTATTTTGTATGATGCATGCTAAGCTTTAGATATGCCTTTCTTCCCTCCTGTAACTTAATTGAAAAGCTTTAACTAATATTCTCCTTTTGTAAGTATGAGTATAATTTCATTTACAAGTTAAGTTTGATTTCATTAAGTAGCCAGGATTAACCAGAACGTTCCTATTAGTAAAGAAAAAGTGTATCAAAGAATCAGTTCTATGTTTATGATTAGCTGGCAAAATGCAAGAGATTACTTCTTCAGTTGGTTCACTGTACACAAATTAATCTTCAACTTCATGAAGCTTGTAAAGCTGTGCATCTTAATGAGAATAATATTGGGTGTGATTTTCATACAAAAGGGACTATTGAACTAGCAATTTCAGCTGAATGGTATGTAGCTTCCTGAATATATTAAGTGCTGCATTTTTAATTTTAATAGGCTGTACTTTGATTAACGAAGACACCATTAGTATCAATATCAAAACAATGTATTTTGACTTTAGTATTTTTATAACCTTTCTGTTACTAAGAAGAATTTTTAACCAAGTTTATTCTTGCTCTTCCTGGTGTTGCAATAAGTATAAACAAGAAGTCTAGAAGACTCTATTGTCTTAATCATTGGCTTTTTTTTTCTGTTTCTGGTGTGGGCAGAGATTTTGACAGGATTAGGAAAAACATCTCAAGTCTGTGGCATAAAAAGGATTCAGTTTTCAGAGATAGTAATGATTTTGTGATTGAGTGCCCGCTAAATAGTTAAACCTTTAATGAAAGCTCTCATGTATCTCAGCACATGTTGAATTAAACTCTATTTAGCTAAACTAATTGTTCAACTAAATGCAGATCACTTTAGTTTAACTTGATCGTAGGTGTAAAGTGTAAATGTGTGTATCTATGGGCTTAATACTCTCTTGAGCTGTTTGAAACAATGCTGCTCCCGCCATGGCCTTTGCCCCAGTGCTGAATGTTAAATAAGAAAACAGTGTCAGAAAGGCATAGTGTAACTTGTTCTCTATTTGTTGATTGCTAACTATGTGTTAGCATTATAAAGCAAATGGGGCTGGTTTTGTTTGTTAACATAGCAGAACTCTCATTTTAGTTAAAAGCAGCCTTCTGACTGTGATAATTCAGCCTGTTCAATGCTAGAAGTTGTTGCCCTTCACGTTAAACTGCACATTCATTTGGGACCATAAAGATGATGATAATGAAATGCCTGGTAAATTATTGTGTAATTAAATTATATAAGACCTACTTATGTGGGCCCACTGTAATATAGTCAGTTCTATAATCAAAATCACCTTCACATATTAAATTCCATGCACCAGTACCCCATGGATTATGAATAATAATAAAAAAAATCCAACATAGCAATTAATTGTATTTCATGTTCCGCACCATCTGATATCTGAGCCATTTTATCATAAACCAAAAAAAAAAAAAAATGGTTCTACAGAGCAATTTGGTTCAACTAATCAGTCTTTTTCTTTTGAGTGATAGAAACAAAAGTTTGCTTAGGGCTGCCATTTTTTCCTTCAGCTGGAAGTCAAAGGCAATCTGTGCTGTGGGCGGCTGTTATGTCAGGAAGCCTTTGATACTGCAGTTCGTTAACCAGCCTCTCTGCTTCACAAAACAGGTTTCTGCTTGCCAGAGTAGGAATTGTAGCCTTTTCACCAAAATGGTTTGGGTAATTTTCGAATACTTTATTTTAAACAGTCATTTTGATAGAGCAACAGAGGCATGGAGGCAGTTCCACTGTGATCTCAATGACCTCTCCCACTGGCTAACAGAAGCTGAAGTGTTACTAGCTGATGCCCGAGATCCGGATGGCAGCCTGGAGCTTCAGAGAGCTGGGCTGCATCAACAGGTATGTGTGATTTGTTCAGACAATGAGCAAGCTGGAAAAAGTCTGTATTTTTTTGTCTAAAATTCTAGTTTTCGATATAGATTTGAAATGAGGCTCTGCAATTGCACTTTAAAAAGTGGTAGCTACTGATTTTTTTTTTCAGTTGCTGTTAGAAATGTTTCTTGGGGAAGAGCTCAACTCATGCTTTTAGTATGGGGTTTTATGATGACTCATAGTATAGATGGTTTTGAGATAATTTCATATTTCAAATGTTGGCTTAATTTTGATGTTTCATAACTTTGACAGCTTTAAAAATATATTTAACAGTTTAGAAATAAGTATATAATTTTGCTTATTTTCTACTTATAATTTAAAAATTGGAACCCAACAATGGTCAATTACAACTTAGGAAATTATTTGCTTAAATTGACTTTGCAGGATCCTGACTTGCTTAAGCAATCTAGAAAGAGAAGATTACTAAAAGCAGAATTTTCTGTTTAGCTAGACTACTTTACTTCCTTCTAAATAATAATAATAAAACATTACTTTAAGGGTCATATATTTTTCCCTTTGGGAAATAAAATTCTATTCAAGAGTTAGGTATGTGCTGCGAAAGAAATGTTCTGTGTAACATAAAGTTTGTATCTTGCTGCTGCTTGGAGGTTTGGGGTTTTTTAGGACATTTCCTTTATTGCTGATATAGTTGCAAAGAAGTTTCTATTAACAGTATGAGGTTTTTGTAGTGGCTATGGGTATTTGAAGGTTTTGTCCTGACATCTTCTGGCTTGCTTTTAGTTTCATGGGTTTTCTGTGATGTGTGGAGCTATGGCAGCATAGCCATAATTATCCTAGCAAAAATACTGGTAAGGTGCAGATAGTCAGGGGCATAGGTTATGAGAAGAACTGTTTAGGAAGAGTCATACCATCCATTTGCACTACCAGAAAGTGCTCTGCTTTAAGGGGAAAGGAATTTAACATGAGTGTGGATTCTAACACTGATGGTTTAAATGAATTCTTGTGATCCTAAGTAGTATCTGGCAGCTTATTCTGTGTAATTATTTCTGTGGCACGTTAGAAAATTGAACTAGATTCAACAACAGAATCTTAAGAACTTAAATCAACGGCATCCAGTTTTAAGTAAGATGTCTTTAAGTGTCTATTTTAGTAAAATAATATGCACCCAGGATTCATCCTGAATATTATGAGCCACAGATCAAAGTCACTTTAGGTCAGGAAAAAAAATTCTGTGTGGCTTTTATGTTTCTAACAGGAACTTGAAGAGGGAGTCAGCAGCCATCAGACCAGTGTTTCAGCATTGAACAGAACTGGGGAAGGGATCATACAGAAACTGTCTGCTACAGATGGGACCTTCCTACGGGAGAAGCTGGCAGGACTGAATAGACGCTGGAACGCAATCACTGTGGAGGTCATGGATAGACAACAGAGGTAATAAGTTCATTGGAAATTTGGATGTCTGACCAGATCCAATGGGGAGAATCTTATTTAAAAGACTCTGGGTGACAGAGTGCATTTATTGAGTGCTGTCATTAATCTGAATTTTCCTGAAATTGAGAGCTATGTGTTTTGAACTGTCTTCTAGACCTGACTTCTCATAAATGCACCTGCAGCTGACTGCTTAGTGAGTCTATTTTTAATACAACCCACCAAGTGACAACCACAAAACTTCTTTTCCTGCAATTTTTCTTTGTTTTTAAATTCATTTCATTGCTAAGTCAGACTTTTTAAGGAAAAAATGCTCAGCTTTCTCTGGCTTGAAGCTGAACTGTAAGCATATCACCTTGATTTCTGTTTTTGCATTGTCAAAGGTACGCAAATTGAAACACTTGTACTGTTCTTGAATTTCCACAATACTAAAAATTAAGACCTTTATGTCTGTGTTTGCAATGATTTAATCCATATGATTTTCTAAACAAAAATACATTTTGATGTAGCCTTGAATTTACTTCAGAAGATCAAAGAGCGAGGTTTTCTGAGATAAACTTTCAGTATATCCTATTTTTAGCGTATTTGGGAATATAAGGTCCCCCTTTCTGTTCTTACCACTAAAAAATATAATAAGGATAGATTTCTGGACCTAATAGGGGCTTTTGGAGACTATTTATATAAATATAATTTTTTAACATTTCCTGATACATTTAGAAATGCAATAAGATTTGTCTTAATTATTTAGTTTGAGAAGTTCCATTAAAGATTTGTGTGGTTCTATGGAATTTTTTCCTTTGAGGGTTTAGGGATGTTTCTAATACTTTCACTAACAGTGGCCTTGTAGCGGTGTCCTGGGTTAAACCACGAAAAGTGGCTTACAGTGATTAGACCTGAAAGTGTTGTCATTACTCTCACATTTAATGTTTTCTGCAGTCTTTTAAAAGTCTATTTTGTGATTTTTTTTTTGACCTTAAATTTGTCCATTTTTAAGGTTGTAGTATTAATGTGCAAGTGTCTTGCATTTCAGTGATGACTATAGATTCCTTTTATCTATCAAAATGAATCCTTTAGAAGGCTCCAACCACGGAAAAACACGACCGCTGCATCAGAAGTAATGTAGGACTGATGTGCTGTATTCACTGCAGAAACACATGTGGGCTTTTTGCTCTCCTTTTTAAGGCTAAAAGGAGAGAATCAACAGCTGATAGAGTACAGAAAGAAGCTTGACGAGCTGCGTTGCTGGTTGGGAAATGTAGAAAATGCTCTGGACACGAGATTTACATTCGACCATGAAGAAACCTTGCAAGAATTACAGGCAAGATTGATTAGTGTGTGTATGTGTATACACATGTGTGTCTTGTGCAAAGCATCAGAATGTGGCTTTTGGGAGTGGAATTTTCACAACATAAATTGCCAAAAATATGTAAATATTATGGTTGTAGAAGATAGTTTTGTGAGAGAACTCAGAGAGGCAAGAGGCATCTCAAAATGAAGTTGGGTTGAGTTGATAAGTATGTTATCTAGCCAGAAGTTGCTGGCTATTTATCAGAAAGTAAGAAATACATGTACTACTAATAGAATTTAGTAAGTGGAATTGCACTGATGATGTCCCCAGGTCAACTTTATAGCTGTCGAAACTTTAGCCAAAAGCCGGTAAGCTTAAAATGCTAAGTAAGCACAATTGTACCATTTACTGGGCAGCTTTAATACTTTGTTACATGTCTAAGGTTGTTTAATCTGCTTTTTAAGCATAAGGGGATTGGTCATATCAGGGAAGTTGGGTGCATATATACATATGTATTTTCCCTTTTAATTTTGTATCTGACTTTGACAACAAAATATCTTTGGTTTGTAGAATATGTGAGAAACACTGTTTCTGGAATCCTAAAAAAAAAAAAAAATGGAAGGAATAATAAATCCAACTAAGTAAATTAAAACAAAAAAAAAAATGACAAACAAGCAAAAAAACCCAAACCAACAAATCAGGTGGAAAGTCTTGAACTTCCAGCAGATCTGGAATCTTCCAACTTTAAGTACTTTATACAGTTGTTGAAGTTGTGTGTACCTAAACAAATTGACTTGTGTCAGTTGAGTGTTTGCTGCCTGTGATAGAAGTTCAATTTTAGTTATAATCTGCCTTAATATAGATGTCTGAAGTGAAAGGTAAAACTGGAGCATGGGTGGGGAAAAGCAGAATTTGCTAGAGAAACGCTGGCAGGGGATTAGGTACCCTTTTGGCTCTGCAAAAGCACGAACATCCGTGCAATTTTAGGTATGTACATTAAGGAAAGGTAAGTTTGAAATAGAGCAGATACTGAGTGAGATTGCTGGGGTGTTCAGAAGAATTCATCTGCAAAGAAACTCAGCTCACTGGGTGTTTTTTCTAGTCAAAGAACAGTGAGGAGTATGACGATGTGAATAAGAAAGTGTAGGGAAAGTGAGCTATTATTGAAGGGTGGCATTAGGGAAGTAGGAATACAGATGTTAACTGATCAGTTAGGAATAAATAGTCTGTGAATGAGAAGGAGATTTCTAAGTAGTTTCTGGAGCAGTCTCCAGTTAAAAGGATGTAACATGTTGGTTGGATGGGGCTTTGAGCAACCTGGTCTAGTGGAAGGTGTCTGTGCCCATGGCAGGATGTTAGAACCTAGGTGATCTTTAAGGTCCCTTTCAACACAAGGCATTCTGTGATTCTTTGTTTTGAAAAGTCCTTTTAAAGGTAGACCTTTCAAAATTTTGTAAAGGCACTATTTGGTAAAGTGCTTACTGTAGCAAGCTCCTTTGTTCATTGATCTGCTTTCCAGGCTTCTGTTCCTGTCGCTTTCCTATGCACACCTCCCTAGTACTTGTGTAACAGAGATTAGTGTAAATAGTGGGGTGGATAAACATGATTTATACTTGCTATTGTAAATATTTTAATTCTAGGGGTTTAAAAAACAAAATCTGTGATCCTCTTCCACAGTGCTTGTGGTCTATGGGCAAATAATAGTGCAGTTGATTTAAAGTCAGTGAGAAAGCAAGCATAAGCTTTTATTTTTCTTATGCAGGATCTTGGCTGCACTTTCATGTTCAAAGAGAAAGGAGGCAGTAGGACATTGATCAAAATAAAGTTGTAAAGTGATGTTTAGTTTTTAAATACCTTTAGAGTTCATTTCCTTAAGAGAAAAGTATCTTGTAGTGATCTACCATGTACTTGTATAATGTGTGTTAGAAGTAGGCCCTTAGTCTTTAATTTCTTTAAAAAACAAATGAAGGCAACAATTACGAATTAACAGTGTGTTGCCTTTTTGGATATGTATGGTACATCCAGAATTGATCAAACAGAAGCATCTTGTGAGATAAGAATCAGTGTGCATGATGTGAAGCTGTATAGGTACCTTGGCTATTTGAGTTTTGTGAATTTTTCCAGTTAGCAATAAATGTCAATATTTGAATAAATGTTTTAGTAATTTCTAGATAGAGCATAGAAACTGAAATAGAAGCTTTTCTGGTGCATATTTCCAGGGAAATTTCTAAACATTGGAGGTAAAGGAAAACTCCCCCCCTACTTAAGCATATACACATTTTGCTTCAGTCTAAAACTCTTCTATCCCTCTTAGGTCTTAAGTGAAGAAATGGAAGCACAGGGAGACAAACTGGAATGGCTGAATAGAACTGAACCTGAAGTACTTTTGGATAAAGATGTTGATCTTCAGGAAAAAGACAAACTTTCCGATTGCCTGCAGTCCCTGAATGTGAGGTGGAATAAGGTGTGCATTTCTTCACTACTGCGTATCTGAAGTTGAAAATACAGTAGTGTACTTGGAATGATTGTTATCCTTTACATGTATCTGTGACATGTATATAAAATGTCTTGGAAGCCATGCAGGCACAGACAGGAAAGGTACCCCAATCTATGTCTACATGAAACACTGGTGGACATTTTTCCATCAGAATGAGTTAGTTTAGCTATGTTATGGTCTTTTTTTGTTTTCTTTTGTATTGGTTTTCTTTTAAACAGCTGGATCAAATATATTTCAGCTGAAGCAAACAATAATGTCTTAGTTTGAAACGGAGAGAGTCACAGTAAGTCTGAGCTGTATAGGAAAGTTGAATGTTTGCAGCAGTTAAGAGGAAAACAAATGAAGATGTGTTTAATCTTAGTGAAAAAATCTTATCAGTTGTGTGTAGAATTCTTTTTCAGTATCCCTGCTCTAAATTAGAAGCTTTAGTATTCAATCTTATTGGCAAGTATATAAGAACTCCTCACTGTTTGGAGTAAAACCAGTTACTTCTTACTCAACAGAGCCTGGAGATTTAAGTGAAAACTGAACAGAATTATTGGGACTGTATTATGGAGCAGAGTGGTAGCAATTTGTTGGGGAAAGGATTTTTTGTTTGTTCAGGGGAAGAAAAAGATCTGTTTAAACCTACTGAGCCATAAAAATAGGGATTCCCCCCCATTTGTTTATTACATTTCCATCACTGCTTTTAAAAAACTTTTAAAAATCAAATTAGGAAAATTTGTCTTTATTGCAAGAGTTTAGTATAATATTTTCTTTAAAATTAATTCTGTTTATCTACTTTCCTGTCACTGACCACAAATCATGCTTTGCATCATCTCTCCTTCAAAATGTACTCAAATAATGAGACACAGCTTTGAAGCTTAGGCAGTAAAAAACATGTAAACCTGTCTACAACAGTTCATATCTTTCTCTCCATGATTTAGGTAAGACGCTGGAATGTACTGAAATAACAGTTTTGAGTACCTCTTGGCATCTTTATTGTTTTTAAATGATGCCTTAAAAGAAGTCTTTGATATATATCTTAGCATTGTAGCAAGCATGGTGTAGAATATTTTGTCTTCTAGAAAGCGATGGCATTTTGCTGTTACTATAGCTTGTCTTACTGTTTTTATTCCTCTCTGCTTGACTGCAGGTGTTCAGAGAAGTGCCTGCCAGAATGAGAGAATTGGAGGCATTTGTTGGGCAGTCTCGTCTTGTTACGCAGACGAAGCCTTCTGGTGAGTGACTAGTCCTGTTGTGTTTAAATGCATTTAGTTTAATGCCATTTGTGGTCAAAAGTAATCAAAAAAGGAAAACCTTCCTCATGAACTTAGACAAGCAGAGATAGGAAATGCTGTCCATCGCTGTACTTGGGCTACTTTCACATTACTGTGGGAGAAAGAAAGAAACGTTTGGTTAGGGAAAAAGTTGCCCTACAGTTCAGGACTGGGAGAGTCCTTTGGAATTCTCTAAGAGTCTTGAAATGGAGGACTTTTTTATAAAGCTCAGGCCTCCTCCTCTGGAACCAGTGTACTAGCAGCAGATGAAAAACCAAAATAGCTATGTTTGTGACAGCCTGCAGATCTGTGCCTTGTCATGCCGTTTAGTAATTAAGATCCACAAGAAGCTTTCCCCAGCAAATTATTTGTAAAGTATCTCCAGCATGCAGATTCTCTGCAGTCCTATAAATAAAGACTATTCTGCATCTTTCAGCTCAGCAGGGACTCAGATAGGTCTTTCTCATCCGCTAGATACTTCCTGATTCTTGTAGGGGAAGCTGTCTAAATATGACACATTCGTGTATCAGACACTGACACTGGCTGTCTTTTCAGGTTGTTGGAGGCGGATCAGCAGAGTGTGAACAAAATGCCTAAGTCTCTTTTTTAGAAAGCTGGATAAAAAAAGGCAGCCTTTGCCTGAGAGATTTTGCATCTCGAACTTCAGCATATTAACTCCTTTTTTAAATTCAGCAGCAGTAAACTATTTAAAGGAGGAAAGCCAAATTTTGTTGAAGCCTTTCAAAACCTTGATTCAGCTTGTTTTCCATTCATACAGAGTGTTTAAGTAAAGTTCCTGTATTCATTGTTTAAGACAAGTGTGTAATATTCATATTTCATCTTTATTTGACTTAGTATTTTCTCAGAACTGGAACACCACCAAACACAGCTTCTGAAGTGAGCATCACTGTTCAGCTGATTCTTCAGTTTTTTGCAGTGTCAGGATAAAAAGAGAATGGAGCTGAACTACTAGGCATCTGTCCCTTCTTAGGACACTTGAGTATTGCCAAGTCCATGAAGCATCCTATTGCAGTAGCTCGACTTACTCATGCTATTCTGAGCTTACTTGTGAATTCTGAGGCAAGAGTAGGGGAAACCTTTCTACCATTTAATACAAAAGTGAGGGAGACAATTATAGACGTTTATCTTACATTAAAGGATTCTGATTTTATGCCTAGTAGGGGTCAATTCCCTTTTGTGTTAAAGAATGTTTAGCTTCACTCCATTAGATTTAATGTCATTTTGCCTTTGCAAGTTTTCTTGTTTTTCAGTTTGCCTGAATCATTTGGGTCTTTGGCATGAAATGAAATAAATCATAGCCTTAAAAAAAAACCCACAAAGGGGGAAGGTGAAGGGAGAGGGTGAGGGGCAAAAGGAATTCTTGATTAGTTTCTGGTGTTTAAATTGCCTCAAATACAAATGTTGCTGAGCTTTCTCTGTAGATGCTTTTGTATATTTAAAAGAATCACAAAAACACCTGTAATTCCCACAGTTGCATATGTGGCCATGGCTTTCTTTTCAACAAAACCCCCAAACTCTGTTCCAGATGTCCAAAAGGTGGTGCTAGTATCTTCTTCATTGGAAATTCCTGTTCAGGCTCAGCAGACTTTGGAACTTTCTGCGCCTGCTGATCTGGATAAAACTACAACTGAGCTGGCTGACTGGTTGGTATTGATTGACCAGATGCTCAAGTCAAACATAGTCACCGTGGGAAATACTGAAGAGATCAATCGGACTATTGCACGAATGAAAGTACGTGAAGGCTAGTGGATTGGAAAATTGGCTCACACTTTAATAGCTGTACATTCAGTAAATAACTTGCATGTGTTTAAAGGAGAAAGAAACTGCAGTAAATGCATAACTTGAAAATTACACTTTAAATACTCCTCTTCCCTCTACTATTTCCTGTTAATTCCTGTGTCACTAAGCAAGCTAGGAATTGCCTTTTTGTTTGTTTGTTTTAAACAAAGCACGTAGAAAATATCCCCTGAAAATGACATCTTTTGTGGAATGTATATATAACTCATGTTGAATCCTTTGAGCAGCTTCATATTTGCTCAGAAGGTGACCTTTATGATCCACTCTTTAGTGGTTTCTAATTAGTTTTGTTGTACTGGTGTTAGACTAAACTGATTTCCAGGGACATACTAAAATGATTAACAGCTGTACCATGAATTCTTATGATGTAAATATTTATTTCTGTTAATAGCTCATACTGTGCTGAGCCATGGGCAGTATTTGAGATATATGTTATAGATTCATTTTATTTGACTTGATATCAATTAACATGCATGACTCTAGAGTAAAAGCTGCAGGCTAAACAAATGCTAAATTGTTTCTGTGGGTGTCTAACATAATCTGGAATTTGAAAGAATAATTTGATGTACAGTAGGCTTGGAAACACTTTCTTCTAACTGTATTGTACTTGTAATGTGGTATTCTGGTACATTGCGGTCATGAAATAACTATGTTTTTTATGCAATATATAGTCTGAGTGTTCCTGTCTGATTTTTATCTTCTTCATCTCTCTTTCCCTTTACACCTTCCCCTCCCCCCAGTATATAAATTATCAGAGGTTGATAAGAGAAAAACAAGTTATAGGAGAGTTAAAAATAGAAATTGGAAAATATTGTGCAATGACTGTGGTAGCTGTGTGGTTTGTACAGGTTAACCTTCACCTCTGGATTTTCGGTAACTGTAATTCAAAATGGTTTTGCTTTTTAAAGCGGTGGTATAATATCGTGACAGTTCAAGGGTTAAAATAATGATGGGAACAGCCATCTACTTGTAGTGACACATACATATTTTGTTTTATCTACAAATAATGCAGATGATGTTAACTAAATTCTGCTTTTTGTACTTAAATTGTGTCCTAATTCTCAACAGATAACAAAGGCAGATTTGGACCAGCGGCACCCTCAGCTGGATTCTGTTTTCACATTGGCTCAGAACCTGAAAAATAAAACTTCTAGTTCAGACATTAGGACAGTGATCACAGAAAAATGTAAGTTTCCCTATTCAGTGTTCGCAAATACGTTTCCATGGCAATAAAATAATCTTCATATCATCTTACTAAACTCTTGATTTTGAGCCTAGCTGAAGTTGCCTTCCTTGAACAAACTGAAAACATATGAGACGAATAGCTTTTACTCTAGCAGTCTAATGAGAATTGCCACTTGTTTTCTTGACTGGCCTTTTTTTCCAAGTACAAAGGTAAATAATTCTGCTGGGATTTCAAAATATCTTAAGAAGAGTTTGAGTTATTTGTCAGATACAGACCCAGGAATAAGGATTTATTTTATTTATTAATAAAAGGAACTAATTGTGCACCTTTATTTTTGTTGAGCTATGAGGCACTGGGAAATATGACTGTATAAAGACAGTAACTGTGCATGTACTTTCAAAATTGTTCATTGGTAGAGCTTTTAAGTCACTGATCTGTATTTGAAAATAGAGTTTTCAGTTTAAATGTTCCCAGCCCCATTGAATTTTACTTTTTTTCACTGGTACTTATGGAAACAAAACATGCAACTGAAACAACTGGAAAATAAGGGACATTTTATTATTTGGACTTTAAAGCTTTGCTGGTTGCTACAACTAGAAAATACATGCAACAGGAAATACAATGTCACAGAAGAGTTGGATTGGAGGAGACCTTCAACAGCCATATAGTTAACCCTCCTGCAATGAGCAGGGACATCTTCAACTGTATGACATTGCCCAAAACCACATCCAGCCTGGCCGTGAATGTCTCCAGGGGTGTGGCATCTAGCACCTCTCTGGGCAACCTGTTCCGGTGTTTTACTACCTTAAGTGTAAAAAATTGCTTCTCTATATGCCAGTGCTTCTCTATGCCAATTGCTGCATGGACAATGTGAATTAAAAGCTTAGTCTTATCAGGGATTCTTTCCAGTTTTTCTGCCTATCATACCAGACTGGTGCCCATGCTGGTTTCAGCTGCGATAGAGTTAACTTTCTTACTAGTAACTGGTCCAGTGCTGGGTTTTGACCCTGACAGCTTTCTGTAGGAACCTACCTATTGAACTCACTGAATGCTGACAATACCAAGAGTTTCACTATTTTTCTGTCCTGTTTTGGTGGGGACTAAAGAGAGGGGAAATCTGTAAACAGTGCAGAGAGTAAAGTTAACCTGGCCATTATTTGGGAAAAAATATATCAAGAAATATTCTTTCTGTAATAATACTATGAAAACATCAAATATCCATTTCAATCAAGTTGCTGTTGTAGGCAGCTCTTTCTCAGGGATATTTTTTCTTTGCAGCTCTATAGGGAGAGTCTACACACTGAAGAGGTTTTTCTGTGCTCATTAGCCAGTACTCATGGTTGTAGCCTTTTTTTACTCCTGCTGGTTCTGCTTTTGCTATTTCGGGGAAATCACTGATCTCTCCCAACAGCTGCTGATTTCCTTTGAACATACATTTTTATGCAATACAGTAACAACTTTCAACTTTATTTTAATTTCTTTTTTTTTTTTTTTTTTTTAAATGAAAACCAGATTATTATTTGCTGTTGGGTTACTGAAGCTTTCTTCTAAGTTTTCATTCAGCGTGACCTGTGTCACACCTGAAAATTAATCCGCAAGTTGCCTAAGGGTTGAAATTGAGGGATCTCTATTGCACAGATGATTGAGTTTGTCCTCCAGTAATAGTTATTCTGAGAATTGGGCTTTACTACCACAGTCTTTGACATCCTTGTGAAACTAAACAGGGTATTTTAAAATGTGTTAAAGTTAAGAGATCTTCCCAAGCAGGTCAAGCATAATGGCTTTGTATAATTGTAAAAGATTAAAATCATGGAATATTGAAGTGATTTGAGTATCAAGTATATTAGTTTTCTAATAAAACTGTACTCACTTGTAAGATAAATATATTGGATGTAATTTTTTTGCTTGCTTTTTTACATTCAGTTTTTTACTCTTGAGCTCTAGTCAAGTAATGTGTTTCTAATAACTGTCATGACAGGTAATAGGGAAACCTATTTCCACCTCTGTAGACCTTCAAGTTATATGCTTTATTTTAGGTTTGTAAATATTAAGACAAAGGTATGATGCTACTCACTTCTCTCTGAAGGCAGGCTTACTGCTTTCCCTGATACACTGTCTTTGTCCTAGGCTCTTGTAGTGTTTTTTTCACCCTTTGTTTATTAAATGTTAAAGCCTGTTTATCAATCGTCTATTGTAACTGTTGAGAAAGGAATGGGAGACTTGAAGGAAATGGGGATTATCAATAACTGCTCTGTTGTGCAATAGAAACCTGTGGTGGAACGGAAGTGCTAAAGTAGGTTACTAGGAGTCTTTCTATCTTGGCTAAAATAGTAGCCCAGTTGTCACTAGACCTCCTTCAACACACAGTGGCCTGGAAAGCTTAGTTCAGTTTGTGAAAGCTATCCAGATCTAAACAGTATTTATTTCCTTCCGTTGGTTTAAGTTGCAGATGCACAAAGGTGAATTGCTGGTATGGCCGTCACCCTAAGATTGTGCTCCTTGGAGCCCTGCTGCTGGCGTATCTCTGCAGTACAGCTGTGGCAGATTTGCTTCTCACATACGTGTGCGTCTAAAGTACAATAACACCTTTTAAATATTCCAGAAAGAATTAGTTGTTACCTGTATGCTGACCTGCTTAAACATGAAGTAATCAGACACCTGTATATTTAATTTGTTTGGGTGAAATATGTAAAGTCCATGGGAAACTAAAATACTGACTATGCAAACTACTGTGTGTGATAATGAATTGCATTATTGGCTCTTATCCTGAGAATTAAGTGGTAGTTATGGCTACTTGTTTGTTTGCCTTGTTTTTTTCATATTCTGTATTGTCCTCCACAGTGGAGAAGGTGAAGAACCAGTGGGACAATACCCAGCATGGTGTGGAGGTACGTCAGCAGCAGCTCAAGTACATGCTGACGGACAGCATGCAGTGGGATGAGCAGAGGCAAGAAATGGAGTACCTCATGGAACAGTGTGAGATCCGTCTGCGCATGTTCATGCAGGCCCCAAAGGAGATGCTTGCCAAACAGATTTCAGACAACAAAGTAAGATCATTTACGCTTCTTTTTTTTGATTCATACCAGACTTCTCGGTCTGTGTAATGCTATTGATTTGACAATTCTGTCTCTTTTAGAGATGATATGTTCTAAATTGTCTCTTATTAAAGTATGTCATACTTCCTTAGAATTGCCTTCTGGGAAAGAAGCAGGTGTCATGTGCATGTGTGTCTTTTTGTAAGTGTAGTTGAGATGAGTATAGTGTAGCATCAAATACATGATGCAAAACCTTGAACCTCAGAACAATAAAAGTTTAGTCATACACTCCCAGACTGTAACATGTATTACTTCATAAAAGCCTAGTAACAATAGCTTAGTAAATCCAGGAATGAATGGGCCAAGGCATTTAAAATTATCCTGAATTTCACTTCTGATGGGTGCCAGGTCTATTCAACTCTTCTTTTTTCTTTCTCAATCCCATGCAATCTTTGCTGCTTTTCATATCACAGTAAACCTGCTGTGATAAATCAATAAGTCTGATGTTCTTTGTCCTAGTGGCTGCCAGAAAAAGGGCAGGCCGTAGGTGGCACAGGATGAGAGCTAAAGAGACAAATCAGCAAGGAGGGACTCTTACAACTGCGGTATTAGAACCAGGCTGTAATAGTTTTAAAAAGTGTTTGTGTATACATACACACACACACACACACACAGATGTATCTATATTAATGAAGAGATAACACAGGGGGGCAGCTGGGTATGGAAAGACGCGGGGAGTAAAAATAGTAAAGTTGAGTGCTTTTTATTGTCTTTCTTTGTATGTGTAGAAGTTTGAAAATGGACTATTAGGTCTTCTTTGCTTTCTTAAGTTAAAGCAGGCCTGTGCCTGAACATGTAATACAGAGATCAGAAGATTCAACTGGGCATATGTATACACAAATACAAGTACCTTTTTGCATTTAGAAATAGTCTTGTGTTCCTAATTCTGTAAAGTCAAAGCACGTTATGAATATCCTGCTGCAGTAAGCAAACACCTTTTCTTCATTCGAAAAAAAAAACCCCACAAAACAATGACATTAAAATCTCATGCTGTGCACTTCATTTATGCCACTCTTAGCTGCCATTTTATCATTATTATCATAATTTAGACTTACGCTACTCAAAGTATGGAAGTGTTTTTACTTTTGTTGCCAATGAAACTTAGAAGAGGATGTTTCTAGCCTTTGGCAGTTCTGGCAAATATAATTTTTCCTCACCTATTTGTGTTTAGTATCTGTAGATCTTTTTTTTTTTTTTTAAAGATTTTTCTTGTAGATGAAAGTATGCCCATTTTCTTGTTTTTTAAAAAAGAAAACAAAACCAAAGGCAAAAAGAAGGGCTTTATAATATGATAAAAGGCATGAAAAAAAAAAGTCTGATTTTTATTCTGTCTCATTCTGGATCTGCTTTTTAGCTGTTAGTACAGGATTTGCATAGAGGTGACATCACGGTAGCTGCATTCAATGATCTGTCAAATAAACTTCTCCGAGAATATCGTGATGATGACACAAGGAAGGTGAAGGACACCACTGACCAAATGAACACTTGTTGGGTTAACCTGAACCAAAGGTAATTACAACATTTCACTCTATATGTAAGCTGTTCCTATCTTAAACTTGTATCCTGTTATAAATATACACGTGTATTGCAGTCTCTGTCAGCTTTACTGCTGTATTTAGGGCTATTGTGGATAATTAGTCAATTACAGTGAAGCTGTTTTGCGTTTTGCTGATTGAAATTTCCACAGTTCACCATGAAAGGCTTCTGGTGTGACTTTGCTTTCATGTGGTGTTTGGATTTTTTTGAGGGGAAAAAAAAAGGCGCTTCTCATGTTTGTCTTGGATTTGCTCATGGCTATTATTCTCTAGTGTCTTTGAAGAGTTTCTCTCCTGTTTCTTGATGTTGGTATGCTTTATGTATTTCAGTTTGTTGCTGTGCTTTCTTTTCAATAAGGCTGTAAGTATTCAGCTCGGTCTTCCACCACATTAATTCATTATGGCCTTTCATTTGATGGGAACACTTCCCTGAATGGGCCTGCACTTCCGGTTCCCAAGTATGATCATTCTACTTCCCCATCTAGAAAATACTTGAGCTATAGGAATTGAGACTAGTTGAAACTTAATGCTTTCTATTCATCCTCTATTAGGATGTAATTGCAAATATGTCTTGAGGAAAACATAGTATTTCCCTGTGCATATTATTTTTTTTTCCTGCAAGGTAACCTAATCTCTTCAGAAATTCTTTATCATATTTGACAAACAATTAACATTTAGAATAGTGTCTGACTCAGTGCCTGCAGCTTAAAAGATGATATGCTTTGTGGTTAGAGAGACAGAAAAAGAAAATTGATCCTGTGTGTATGGGAGTGGAGGAGATGCACACATACACAGACTTTGGTTGTTGTATATGTGCAAGTGAAAACTGGTTTTGTAATGAGATGGCAGTTAAGGGAATAAAAATCCTAGGTAATATAGCCTCCAAAGTTGATGTTATATCCCGGTGAGTGAGAGGAGGAGAACTTCTTAGAATCCTAGAATCACTGAATGGTTAAGGTTGGAAGGGACCTTAAAAGATCATATAGTTCTAACCCACCTCCAATGGGCAGGGACACCTTCCACTAGATCAAGTTGCTTCAAGTCACATCCAACCTGGCCTTGAACACTTCCAGGGGTGGGGCAGCCCCAACTTCTCTTGGCACTCTTCAATGTCTCACCACCTTCATGAGAAAGAATTTTTTCCTAATATCCAATCTAAATCTGCCCTCTGTCAGCTTAAAGCCATTCCTCCTTGTCCTATCAATGCATGTCCTTGTAAAAAGTCCCTCTCTGGATTTCTTGTGGCCCCCCTTTTAGGTGCTAAGAGGCTTCTGTAAGGTCTCCCTGGAGCCTTCTCTTCTCCAGGCTTAGCAAGCCTGGAGGTGATTCTCCCCCCTCTGCTCTTGTGAGACCACACCTGGAGTACTTTGTCCAGCTCTGGGACCCTCAACACAAGAGGGATGTGGACCTGTTGGAGTGAGTCCATAGAATTCTATGGTTCTATGACCTGTAAAACTTATTTTAAAACTATTGCATTAAGAGGCTGAGCTTGATAGTGTGTAAGTTGGATACTTTGCTTGATGGCTATTTATGTTATGTTTTAATGTTTCAGGGTGAAACTGTAGCAATTCTGTGTGGGTTTTCTGCCTCAGTAATGAATTATAGTTGCTCTTTGTACTGTCACAGATGTTATTCTCTCTGAGTTTCTTTTGATCACACATTTGTATGCATTGAAGATTTTTAGTTTAAAATGCAAAATTGGTTGTGTGGAACAGAAACCTGAAATGGAGCCATTAAAACATAAAGGGTATAGTTAGAATTTTCTTTTTCTTGGACATGTCTTTGCTAATAGCATCTTAGCATCTGCTTAGGTGTTCTCCACTATCACTGCACTAAGTGAAATTAGCTACATTTGTCAAAGATTTTTCAGGTTCTCTTTACATTAAATTTTTACATCACGGAATTGGCCTCTATTTTTTGATGCTGTTCTGATTTTATTAGAAATCTTTGAAAACTTAAGTCATCTTCGTATTGTGTAGTACAGAATTCTCCATCTTTTTCTATTTTAGATTTGTGGTCTTCACTGGAAGGAAAAGAAAGTATTTGAGTCTGCTTTGTAAAAGTTTAGCTCTCTACTGCTATACAGGTCCTCTTTAAAAGCACCCATATAGTCTTAGAACATTACTTGTAGGTCTGTTAATTTATGCTGCTGAAGTATGTATTCAATGAAAGGAATGTTTTTCAGTTTTAATTCAAATATCGCGATAGCAGTAGGAATGTAATAGAATTTCCTTCTTTAATTTAAACCAAGCAGAAAGTCTGAGAAATTTAAAGTTTAGGCTGAAGATGACATTCTTCAATGAATGTTATTAGCTACGAAGTACAGGTTGTCTCAGTCCCCATCTAAAGTACATCAGTAGTTAAACTTGAAGATCTGAGTCACTTCCAGTGTTTCATCCTTTGGGGCTTTTCTTTTTCTGCGAAGGTCACTTTTATTACCAGCCTGTTTTTCCTGTTGTCATTCCTATTCTTCCACCTTTGGCCTTAACCCCCTACTAGGGAAGAAAATCCCTGCAGAGGGAGAAGGATTTGAAGTCAGAGCTCATAACTGTTCTTACTTTACTTTTTTGTTGCAGTTCCTTGGTGTGCTCTAATTTTTGAGCTGATGCTTGTTATCTTTTCTGGGCAATATCTGTCAAGACATCTGTAATCCCTAGCATGCTATTTATTACTTTTTTCTCGGGAGTGGATGAAGCATTCCAGTGCTTCAAGTGAGAAGCAAGAATGAAGACTTCTTGCCCTGCTAATCATCATGGGCAAGCGTGAAGCCAGGAATGATTCATGCAGTCTTATTTTGGACAAAGCAATTCTGAAAGTGACATAATACCTAAGCCCCTAAAGCAGGGGTTGCAACACCGTCTTTTTGCAAGTAGTCTCTAGAGAGTTCAGTTGGTTATGCTAATACTTAGGAATGTAAGCATGGCAGAATTGGGGGAAAATAGCTTTTCCATGTATCTGTCTTCTGATGTTCTAGTAAATCAGAATACCTGCTTTGAAGCAGCATCCTTTATGGTACTGAACACCTGTAGCTTCTTTTCTAAAAAGAATGTTTTAACTACTTTTGACATGCGTGATTCTAAACACAATGATTCCCCAGTACTGTTGAGTAGTATTGTTGGCTCAGCATGGCTAGGACGAAAATAGAAAGAGGCAAAGGATGCACAAGCTTGGTGGGCCTGTCTAGAGAAATATGTTCAATTCATGGGAAAGTATCAAATGCTGAATGTTTTGGCTTTGTCTTACTTGAAATTAAATATTTACCTTGAATTCTTACAATATGCTGAGTGCTTGATATTAAATTAAATTAACTTCCTACTTATTTTGAAGCAGGATTCTAGATAGTAGCCTGTTAAGGATTCCTGTACAGTGAGCTGATGTGGGACAGTTTGTTTCTTCTGATTTTTGGGAAAAGGGATACTGCAGAATAACAGCTTCAAATGGATAAAATTCAGCTTGTCATGCTTTAATTAACATTGTTAATCAGAGCTTTTAAAATTGCTGACTGAAACAGTTTCCCATCTGAGTTTCATTTCAATGACAAGAAAACAGTCCTCTTACGCTGTAGAATGTGATCTGGTTGTTTTTCTAGGAAATCTTTTGAAGTTGCTTGCCAGCAATATAATTCAAAGGCTTTAAATGAGTTCTTTGCATCTTAAAAAATCCTCTTCCGAGCAACAACTTTTGTGTTTTTACCAACCAGATATCTTCTGGATTGGTTGAAAATGGAAACTATATTCTGCCAGTCTTTTTTTAGATTTAAGCATGCTGAGCATTGCTTGACTGTTACGAAGGCACTGTATTATTGTTTGTTTGAGTGATAGTGTCAGAAGTCTTGCCCTTTAGCAGAGAGAAAGAGATATTTGAGTTTTCGTCCTTTAGCACTTTAACTCCTACAAATTTAGTGAAGTGTTTCTGCTCGTTGTAGAAAAGGAAGCAAATATCCTTCAGACCCTCAGTGTTTCTATTCTATATGTTTTTTTGTTGATGAGGAAATGCAAGCTTTTCACACATGGGAAGAACACTTCCACCATTTGGGGTAATGTAAGTCCATGATGGTAACACTCGTAAAAGGAGAAGCTAGATTTTTAATTAATAACTTAGTTCCTTCCACATCCCGTCTTAAAAAAGGGCTGTGGTATACGTAACCAGTTCAGAACAGACACCTGTAGCTAGAGATATAATAACTAGAGAAAGAGTGTTATAAATAATGAGAAAGCAAGCTGTGATGGATGTATAGTTTCTTAATACAGGTAATTTTCAGGTTTTGTTTTAGTAGTTCCATTGTCATTTATGTAATGCTGTATGTTATAATGGAATATACTGACACTTTTCTTGTTTTCAGAGCTGTTGATAGGCAGAATTTCTTGGAGACTGAGCTGAAGACAGTACAGGCCTCACACAAGGATCTGGAGAGCTTCCTCAAGTGGCTTCAAGAGGCAGAGACAACAGTTAATGTTCTGGCAGATGCATCCCAGCGTGAGAACATCGCTCAGGACAGTGCCTGTGTAAGGGAACTCAGAAAGCAGGTGCAGGTGAGAAGCTAAATAATACTGTTGTTATTCATGCTTTATCTCAGTGGCAAATGATAAAGGAATGCGATCTACTAGAGTGAGGAAACCTGCAGTGTATTGGAAGGTGTTAAAAAAGCAGCATTTTAGAAGTCAGGTTTGTGAAGGAAGCAGGTTTTTCTTCCTGAGTTTTGAAATATGTGTTCCATGAGTGTCCCTGGCAATGGGGGCTCTTCAACATTCTTTGAGGATGACTGTATTCAGGAAGTGCATGGTTGATTAAATCAAGTTGCGTCGTATAATTGTCCAACCAAACAATTTAATCTACTTCTTTCCAAATAAAGCCCTCCTGTGTTAAGCTGACTCCTGTCCCTGCCTGCTGCCTTTCTCCTGTTTTTCCAGCAATCCAAGATATTGTCATGCCTGGATCATCTCTTCTCCCTCTCCTGCTGCTCAGCAGCTACCCAGCTGGCCTTCCTTCATATAGAGGCCTGGAAACCTAAGAAACAGCTGAGGAGATTAGTTTGTCAGTATTTATAGTCTTTTTTAATACACAGACACCCTAGCTTACCTGAAATATAGATGGGAGGTCCTTTTTCCTCATTTGAAGAAACACAGACTAGCTGAGTACTACATCATCTGACTCTTCCTGTGTTAGCATATCCCACACATGTCCTTTGTAGGGGTAGGAGGGAGAGAGATGAACTGGTTTCAGTCTGCATTAAGGATATATTATATTGGGGAAACAGGGGGAAAGTGTGTGGAGACCTGACAGACATTTCTTAATATTGTTGGGTCTGTAGCAGCGTTGCTGTAGTTGACCACCACTGGTTAAAAGGATTTTGTGTTTCTATAATATATGAATTTCCTTTGTCCTTTTTGCCTGATGTAAATGCTGTTCATGTTATCTTTCTCCTGCATAGTTTAACATTTTTTCCTCTTCAATTAGATTGCCTCATTTAGCACAGTTATTTTGATGTGCACAGAACTGGGCAGTTGGATAATTTATTAAATCCTGCATTCTGTGTTTGGAATAATGCTGTCTGTGGCCTAAGTTCATAGGGTTTAAATGGTTAATAATAAAAAAAGTGCTGCTTTCAGTAGTGCTGCTAATCTTAACGTAACTACATTGAATTTAAATTAAACGAAGTTTAAAGTATCTGACAGCAAGCTGCTTAATGTAATCATAAGGAAGAGAATATATTGTGGAAGCTTCTATCTCTTGGAGATGACATGTCACTCACTAATATTTAAAGGATTCTAGTCAGTGAGGTAACTCATTTGTAGACATGTGGCTAAGAATTGCTGAGATTAGGCTATAATGTCAACACCTAGAAGTTAATATACTTTTTATTAGCTAGAAAACCCAAATCGCTACTGCGGTGGAGGTAGAGGAGCTAAAACAGGGCCACAGGAAGCTAACATGTGCTGTGTTTAGATAGACATTTCTTCATTACCTTGATTCTGTCTAGTCAGTCACACCAAGGTAAAGCTTTTCTTCCATGATTTGTTGGCTCTATGCAGCTGTGGTACCTTGGTCATGGAAGATTGCCCTCTTTCATTGTGCTTTTATCTGTTTAAAATTGCTAGAATTGTGCTGTGTGAGGGGAGAACTTCTGGGCAAGAATGCCTGCTGTGTGCAGGTGGTCTATAACCAGCTCTTTAACATGCCCATTGCTTACAACCACTAAGAGGGCAGAGGTAGATACTCCAGCACAGCCTCCCCTTGTTCAGCATCCTATTACCTGATATCATCCATCTTTTTTCTGTGACTATGTGCTTCTACGTTCTGTGCACATGAACCATAATCACTTACCCATTACTTTACTTAATATTGTGTATTATATTAAAGTGCTTTTTTCAACTATCAAAGAAAGCTAAGTAGAGCATGTCAATGACTGGCATAGCATAATGGTTTCCAAAATGAACTTTGTCCCATACAATTTTTCAATCTTTAAATATTTAAATATAGCTAAAGATATTCTTATCATGACACTGGCAAACACTCCAAAATCAGCACTTCTGTTTTCAAGTATTTTTTGAAATGAACTTCTGAAAACAAAGTGAGTATCTAACATCTTGTGGTACCTTAAAAAAAATCAAGCTCACTCCCTTGTAAGTTCTTGAGCTTAATATCTAATTAAACAAAGATAATTTCCCGTTCTTCCCCTGTTGAGTGATATAAAATAAGTGTTGGGGTTTTTTGTGCTGTGTTTGATGTATGAAGAAGAAGGGTTTTTTTTTCTTAAATGGTTTTAAGAAGTGTAAAGCTTATGACTTTCTCTGCTCTGTGTGAAGATGCCTGTGCTCCCAAAGTCTGTGCGTTGAGTAAAACTTTACTATGAGTTTGAAGTGTGATAAATTCTAGGTGAAACGTGCTGAATGTAGACGAAACATGATGAATTTTTTGTTGTTATGTGTCATGCATTTTCAAAATAGAATTGTCTCTTAAGCTGGCATCTTTGTGTGTGCATGGGAGCACTCTCCTCCATTACATTTTGGGGCTAACTTGTTTGGCTGAAGCTCAAGCCATTCTACAGCAGAATCAGTGATCTGGGTATTGTCAGAGCCTTGTTTTGCCTTCTATTGTGACATCTGAGGCCGTCATCAGTGCTAGGCAAATAATGCAAAGCTTGAGTTGTGCTAACCTTTTCTTTTTTTGAAAAGGAGGAAAATTCACAATTATATCATCAGGCTTTTTAATTCATTCTCTCAGTATCTAAATCTTGCAGAAGACTTTCCTTTTAGGTCAGTGCCAAAACACTCCAGTCTGGAAAATGATTAGCAGCCACGTGAAAGGTTAAAACCTAATGTGAAACAAGATTCAGAAAATGAGCAAGGAAATAGTAAGAAGAAATGCTGGGCTATTGTGTGTGAAGTCCTGTGCCTACAGATATAAAGGTGTTCAAAATAATTTGAAAGTTTTGCTCTGTTGTGAGTTAAAATCAACATGATCAGTGGTGGGTTGTTAGTTTACCTCATTGCTTGATTCAAGCTTGTGTATTAGATTGGAATGAAAAAGTCAGAACAGAAAGAAGGTGGCTGGTGTGTACTGTGGCTTCTGTCTTATGCAGAAGAGCTTTGAGCTCTTGTAAAGTCTTTTCTGAATGGCTCTATGTTTTTGGACTTGTGCTGCATCATAGATTTCCTCAAAAGATGTTTGGTAACAGTGTGCCAGCTTATGATGATAGACTAGAGCTGGTAGGTTAAAGAAACAGATTTGTATTCTGTTAGAAAAGTAGACATAGATGAGGAGTTTCGGAATTATTTGAATGAGTGGTGGAGATGAGAAAAGAATGTGAGTCTGGTAAGGTGGACAATACATGTGGTAAAATTTCTATATACTGAGTTGAATGAAGGCTCTGTTTCCTCAAAATAACGTTGCTGATGCTGGACAGATAAAGAACAAAATAGTGCAGGTGAGAGAGGGTTACCTGAGAACTGGTAGAAACATTGATTCAGTTCTAAAAATAAGGATGAAAAGGTTGCGTTAGCTGAAGTGGGGGGGAGGAGTTTTTAAATGTCCTGTATGAAGAACCTGTACCTGGCATTCATACCCTCAGATGGAAAGTGCCTGAGGAGGGGCAAACCAGCATATGAAGCACTGTCATCTCAGCTATGCATTATCTAGGATCATAAGAACTTGTGATGCTACCTGTAGTTGGTGCCTCCATACTCTGCTGATTGATGCGCTTAAAACATATATGTACCTGTTCATGTGGCAATATGCATGTTAAATAATGATTACTTGTGATTGTGTCTACCACCTACTGTGCTGACAGTGGTCTCCCTGAATCTTTGCTACAGCTATCCCTCCACTATACTTTTAAGTACGTTCAAGAGAGCACCTTTGGAAGAAGCAAGACCCTAGCTATCTCTGATTACACTGCAGTATTGCCACACCTAGGGGTATGTTGGCTGTATTGCATTGGAAGTGCCTCGCTGATAGCACAACACTGGCATGCTCTTGAATGTCCTACTGCCATCCTTGGATGGCTTAAATAAATTTGCTTTGTCATGGAGAAAACACCAAAATGAAGTTAGTTCTTTAGATTTAAGGGTGGCTAGAAAAAGGGACGATGATGAAACTATGCTTTTAATTTATCAAAACCCTAGTCTTGTCCTAATAAGTCATTCAGAGAAAGATTTTAATTGAAAACGGCTCTTAAAAAGCGTTCCTACTTTCCGGCACATGTGAAAATCCTTTGAGATGCCTTTGGCTAAATTAGCTTCAGGAGAGTTTTCATAACAGAGAGGTTTACCCCCTGCAGTTTTTTCTTTTGTATTGGGTAATCTATTTTTGAGAAGCGCCGGTGTGATTTATTAGCCCTTAACGTATGGCTGATATAATTAGGGTAGGTATCCCTCTGCTCCTCTCTCAAGATTTATAACACAGTCTGTTATTCACTCACTCTACAGCTCTGCCAGAGCTGCGTTCAGTCTGCGAATGAGAGCATCCTTTCCCAGAGCTTAGTCTGCTGATAGAAAGCAGCTACTAGGGGAGAGTAACTGTTGTGATACACTGGAGCCGTCTTCCTGAAGGAATTTCTTTTTTGCTCCTGCAGCTTTTAAGCTTAAATTAATAACCTTTTCTGGCTATTTAGTGTACTCCTGAATGGTGGGAGAGGCTCAGCTGCTCAGCAACTTTGTTTACCCTCTGCAGAAGCAGAGCTGAGCAGTATTGGTTACAATAACCTGTGAAGGCTGTTTACTTTTTTGTAATTTTTTTTTTTTGCATTTGTTTTGTGGGGTTATTTTGGGAGAGAAACTTATGCTATATCAACCTCCTTTGCCTTTGAAACGTATAAAGCCTGTGGCTTGCAAAAGCAGTACTGGAAGAGAGCATGCTCAGAAAGCTGGCAAATCATTTTCCAGTGACCGGGAGGAAATGATAGTTGCTCTTCATTTATAATGCAAATTCTGAGGTGTCTTCAGAAGTGTGGCAAACTTAAAATGATGGCTGTGGTGAGAACGTCTCTGCAGAAAGTTGTGGTGTTGTTGCATCGTTTACAGAGGATGGCAATTTCTTCTCCCCGTTACCAGAAGCTTTGTAAGGTAAGAAATGTAAGCCCTAAATCTTGAGTGTCTAATGCTAACTCTGTTGTCTTTCTGAGATGAAAAGAAAGCAAGAATGGGAGGAGAGTAAAAAGTACCTAGGCTATGTAGTGTATTTTAAAGCTTGCCATGCCCTCCTGTGTGTTTTGTTAAAGAATGTATATGTAAAAAACCCCTGTGCTTGTCAGTGATAACATTAAAAAAAAACCCAAAAAGTGTTATCTTGGCTATCATTTAAGCATGTGTAAGGAAACTGTTCATGATCAGTGATCTTTTATAAAGTGCTACCACATTTCCTTTTGCAAAGGAGTTGATTAATTCTTGGTAAATGCAGTCCTTTAACTCCTGCGTACCCATTATGTAAATAACTGCCTTCTTCCATGCCCAGTGTTTTTGCTTTTCAGCTTGATGAAACTTTTAATTAGGAATGAGTTCAGTGCACTAATATGCAGCCATGGAATTTTGTCTTTGCCTGCCTATAATTATAGAGTTCTGTCAGGGTTAAAAAATAAGGAGAAGTTGCATGAAAAGCATGTTGACATAGGCTACCACCCACACTGGCATTTTTACTGTTACCTGTTTTGGTGGCTGATTATTTCTGCTTCCACTGAGACTGTTTACTTTTGGTTTTGTGCAGGTTTAATAGTTCTGAACTTTACGGTAAGGATCTATGCTACTTAGTAAAAATATTTTTAAGTAGGTTGATCACTCACCATAAAAAATAAAAATAAAAAATAAAAATTAATTTCCAACTGGCCTATAAAGTCTGCAAGTTAATTCCGGTGTGGCATTGGTGCCTGTGTGGAGTGGTCGGACTATGGTGTGTCAGTGGACTTCAATATAAGGATCCTGCTTTGTAACTCTAGAAAAATATAAAATTGGTGAGTCTTCAGCTATATGCTGACATAACCTGATAGAAATTCTATTTGGCTGCCTTTGAACTTGGTTTTGTTTTGTTTTGTTTTTTCTTGCTGCTTGTTATACTTTAAAACTGTGGGTTTTGGTGAAACTATGCCTGAATTTTGCATATGAGGTGTGTGAATACCAAAGTGCATGCCCACGTTCTTGTTCCAACGATAAAGCAAAGCTGTTGGACCTTGTCATACTTGCTTCAGTCTGAAATGTGTGTTTTCTATTACAAGAAACACAAAAATGATGTTAAGTAAAGGAAATCCTACCTCTGTATTAGAGTTTGGAAGTAAGAAAAGGGTATAACGTAGTATCTGGTTCACAACAGTAAAGCTTGTAGAAGTTCTGTCATATGGGGAAAATCACATTGTTTTCAAATGGATGTTTCAGTGCGCTTTTTATTTACAAAGCTGTACTAAGGAGTGTGTCTTCATTATGAAGAGTGAAAGACAGTAGTTTGTGTACAGACAAGCTATTTTAACAAGCATGCCTCGGTTTTTCTTGTCTTTATCAATTCTATCACCAAACAGCCCTGTTTACTGTTGTGAATAAGGCAAATCTTTTTTTCATTAGACATGTTTTGTAATTGCCTTCATAAGCACTAGGAAATTAAGTGCTTTAAAGCCTATTTAATCACATTTTTGTGTATAGTCTTGTTTGTAACTGTTTGTCAAACAAGAACTATTTAGTGACTCTTGCACTAATAATTTGCTAATTAGACTAAGAAACTAGTCAATAGTTGTATATTTGATTTGTTAAGTTTTAATCTACCCAAGGGGTAGTAAAAAATCTCTTCTCAAAGGCTGTTATAAGATATGTGTTTTCTGTTTGGGAACCCATGCAATGAGAGCCTCAGGAATTTTTGTGTAGCTTAAAATTAGCCGTTGTATGTTTGTCTTTGTTAAAAAGTCAAGCAGCTTAGTCTTTTCAGATGTCTGTGCTTAGTTTACTGAAAGTAGAATTGTTGGGTGGCCTGTAGAGTTAAATCAGACACTGGTTGAAGGAGAAAGGAATGGTTTACAATCCCAGTCGCTTCCAGCAGGTGTCAATGTAAGGCAGTGATATATGGTAGTCTGGTGATGGAAATGTTAGTACCTGATGAGGAAGTGATATGGAAATTCACTTCAGTCAGGAAAGATTTCTTGTACTGCTCTGTATATTTCTGTCTTTGGAATTTAAAGAGTTTGTGCATGTCTTGTGAACTCTGCAGATACAACAATATAGTTCAGTTCTGCTGAGAAAAAATATTTACCATGGAGTATATGAATTATTACATTGTGTACAGGGTAATTGTTTCATAAACTACCATCTAAATATTTCATGTGAAATGTCTTCTGAAGCATAACAATGTGTCAATGAAATAAACATTAAAAAAGCACCAATGAAATATTTAAGACAAATTCTTGAAGTTAGTGTTTTAAAAAGCTGTGCTGTTTATAGGATAAAAAGGCTTTATTATCAAACTGTACTGTAGAAAGTCAGTTCCTTTTATTAGCAGCTCTGTGTAATAGTAAGGCTCAGCATTCATAGTCTACATTTTGCAAATTTCTTAAAAGAAGAAACAAAAATAAACACTTTGGTGACATATTACAACATTGATGAAAACCAGGAAATCCAAGGTTTAGCATATCTCATCTTTACTCCTTTTTCTTTCACTAATTTCTTTGTACCAAGGTGAGTATTGCCAGGTGTACCTTTTTACTCGTATTGCTGTTTGATTCTCTTACACTGAAATTAGTAGCATACAAGGGTGAGATGTACAGACCTAAGTGCTGTCGGAACAATGTGTAATAAGTTTTACCTTGTTGTTAGCAGGTTTATCTTTACATAACATTTTGACACTCAAAGTGAACGGCCAGACAAAAGGTTTTGAAGGGGCTGTCATCTGCTCTGTGTTCTTGCTAAAATGGGATTGTTCCCTAAAGAGTGTCTTATATAAGGTATACCCAAAGATTCAGACAATATTGTAAATTATAGGGAACAGTAAAAATCATGGTAAAGCTACAAATTGATAGATCTCTTCTGAGAGACCAGAAAAGCATTATTACTCATAAAAATAATTAATGTAGTATTGCAGTGCATGTTTGCAGCCTAGAAAGCCAACCACATGCTGGGCTGTATCAAAAGGAGCATGACCAGCAGGTTGAGGGAGCTGATTCTCCCCCCTTCTCTGCTCTTGTGATACCCTGCTTACAGTACTGCTTTCAGCTCTTAGGCCCCCAACACAAGAGGGACGTGGATCTGTTGGAGGGAGTCCAGAGGAGGCCATGAAGATTATCATGGGACTGGAGCACCTTTCCTATGAAGAGAGGTTGAGAGAGTTGGGTTTGTTCAGCCTCGAGAAGAGAAGACTCTGGGGAGACCTTGTAGCAGTCTTCTCGCACCTTAAGGGAGCCTGCAAGAAATCTGGAGAGACATTTTATGAGGGCTTGTATTGACAGGACAAGAGGAATGGCTTTAAGATGGCAGATGGTAGATTAGGTTAGATATTATGAAAAAATTCTTTCTTATGAAGCTGGTGAGATATTGAAACAGGTTGCTCAGAGCAGCTGTGGCTGTCCTGTCCTTGGAAAACTTAAAGGCCAGGTCAGATGGATCTTTGAACAATGTAGTCTAGTGGCAGGTGCCCCCACCCATGGGATGGGGGTTGTAACTAGATGATCTTTAAGGTCCATTCCAACCCAAGCTATTCTGTGATTCTATGAAAGTGAAGTAGAAAGTTGTGAAGTTTTCTCTAACTTCCCCCCAGAAGTCTCTCCCAGACAGGTGAATTGAATTACCTTGAAGTACGTATCCTGCCTGTAGAACTTGCAGTGATATTTTTGAATTGCTAACATTAAGGGACTGAAGCATTCATCCACTGGAGAACAGACTGAGAATCATAGCTAGTATCTGAGAGGGTTTATTCTCATTTCCTCTGTGATGACTTCTTGAGAATAACCCTCTTTAAAAATAAATAATTCATAAACCCCCTTTATATCAAATGTTTGAAACCTCAAATCTAATCCAACATGAGTCTTCACACTTGAAGCAATACATGATAACTTGGGTGAGTTTCTGACTTCCTCAGCTGTGAAAAGAAGTGTGTCAGGAACATGTATCTTGTGGTCCTTGTTTATGAATATGTGTCTTAAAATGCAATTCTCTCATCTTCTGATGTTTAATTTTTTATGGCTAATGTTAAGTTTAGAAAAACACAGGAAATTAAAAGCACGGTGAATTCTGAGGTCAGCCAAAATCCTCTCTTGCTGTGATACTGTGACTGTGTTCCAGAGGATATTTACATTATGTTGGATTTTGAGAGTAACAGCAAAGGCTCTGTTCCTATGCAATTTTGAAAAAGACGTAAGGTCATGGGGTGGGTCAAAAAAAGCATGAAAGACTGTGTTGAGAAATGGGTATCTCAATCCTGGTTCCAGTGAATACTGGATAAAAAAAAGAAAAAAGAGCTGAAAAAAAGCAAAGAGCTGTTATGTGTATGTGACTTCAAGTTGATTTAGAACATAAATTATTGGCACTTGATCACGTTCAGGTATGAAATAAAAGTAACCAAGTGTAGATGAAGAGAAGGCATTACAGCAGCAATGTAGTACATATTTATTGGACAGTAAAAGGGAGACCAAATATTAATTTTGGAAGCTTGTCCTGAAGAAGGCTGCTGTGTTAAGCTAGTTGTTGGCTGGAGAATATGGCAGCACCTCTGTCTCCAAAAGCATTGTTAAATTATGCAGACAGTTTCTTTTTTTAGATGAGAAAGTTAAGTCCAGACTCCTCAATATTGTTCTAGTCATATAAGTGACATTCTAATTAGATCTAGATCTACTGTAAAGCCTTATAGAAGGGAGGAGGCCAGAAGTAAAATGTACCTTGGATGTAATGACTGATACATACTGAAATACAATGAGACTAAAAGTGCACTGGTAAAGGAAAACAGAAAAGGATATTTTGAAACAGGAGATTTAGTAAATATTATTTAATGATCGTCATCTTGTGAGTTGAGGATGTAGCTTTTTAGCAAACAACTGAGAAGTGTAAATGGTAACCACCCCAGCTCCTAACACCCATACCTTGTTTGTGTTGAAACTGACTGTAAAAAAATTGGCATCCGTACTTATTTCACGAGATAGTGTATATATAGGGGTGGAATGAAAGATGACTTGGATGTATGGTAAATAGAACAGCATTAATGCACATGCAATGAAGACTTAAAGCTTAAAGTGCAATGAGATAACATGATGGTGTTTATTGACTGAAAGTACAAGAAAACCTTATTGTTCAGAGAAACATGAACTGGCTAAGAATGCACATGAGTCAGTGAACATTTAAAATGAATGAGATGGACAGAATGTCTTTTGGGATGTGAATTAAAAATTATGAAGCTGAAAGCTAGTGGGAGAATGCTTGAAATGATAGGCATTTGGGAGTCTTGGGAGGTGGAAATTGATTTGGTACTGGCATTTATTATAGAATAATTGCTGACTGGAAAAAGCTTTTAGAGGCTTTAAAAGAGAGGTAGGTGAAGGCTCAAAATGACCATCTAGTTAAGTCAAAATACATGAAAACCAGAATATGTACAGCAAATGAAAATCAAGTTGGAAACGCAATAGCCATAATGGAATTTAATTTTCCATTGGTACCAGATTGCACCTTTGTATGCCACTTCATCAGTGACAGATGAGGACAGTTGAGAGCTTTGGTGTGTAAGCAAGATGTCAGTTTTTATGTGCTAGCCATCAATGGGGTATTGGAGGGATATATTCATGTTTTGACAAACTAGAGAGAGATGAGATCCTGAGAACCTTCATCCTCTTCCTGAGGAATGGATAAGCTGTTTCATGAAGACAAGTGATTGCCACAGATGCAGAACCTGATTCTCACTGAAGGCAGAGCTGAGAAGAATGGGCTGAATTTCAAGGAGAAACTTGTAGGTAAAGTATTGGGAAGACCTCCTGACAGCGAGATTTAGGAGCTCACTAGGTGTTCCCATGACTCTCCCTCCCCAGAACCCATGTGTTCTTAGTCCTTAAAAAAAAATGTTTTGGTAAGCCCCCAGGCAACAGTTTAGTTTATTAAGTTCTTCCCAAACATAAAAGAGCAAGGAGGTGATTTTAAAGAGCCAGCATGAATTGTAAGAAATGTACCCATTCTGATTGCTTTCTGTGAGAAAGCTGTTGTTTCTTTGTGTGAAGAGAAAGCAGTAACATTCCCTGGTTTTGATTTAGAAAGACATTTGACAGTCTCTGATAGTCAAATTTGGGATATATGGACAGGATAGATGAGCCAAAAGGTGGGAAGAAAAAACCAGGTTGGACCATTCCTCAGGGTTTGGGGCTGAGACTGATACTGTTTGGTATTGTGAATCTGAAGAGTTGAACAGAATGCATCTTCAGCAGGTTTGTAAATAATGTTAGACTTTGGAGGAACAGACAATATGTTCGCATTCACTGGGGCCTCATGTGGGAGGAATAGGCTGACAGGAACTCCATAAAGGTTCTAAATCACCCAACCAACCAACTAAATAGAAAAAAACCAAGCAAACCTCCTCTCCCTCAAAAAAAAAAAAAAAAAAAAAAAAAATAAACCACCCATCCTTAAAGTAAATTCTTGCACCTGCGAGGGAATAACCCAATGTCTTGGTACTGGCTGTGCTAGGAAGATCATAGCCACCAGATAGAGAGAAGTGATTATTCCTGTTTACTTAGCACTTACCATGGTTGGTTTCAGGCTCCCCAGTTTGAGAGATAATGAGAGACTGGAGAGAGTTCAGCGCTCAGGGCTTGGAGTGATGTAGGAGTAGAGGTGGATGAAGCTGGCTTCATTTAATTTGGAGTGGAGAAGGCTCCAGGGTTTTCCATATGCTGTCACTGTCTATGTGGTAGGTTGTTAGAATAGAATATGGCGATGCAGCCAGGCTCTACTCAGAGGTGTCCTATGAAAGGAAAGAGACAGTGGGAACAAACTGCAGCAGGGGAATTGGGTGTGAGGGCAACAGTTCTGCACAACAACTGTAGCTGAGCACTTGGAGTGGGTTGCCCAAAGAGGCTGCTGTATTTCCATCTGCAGAGGTATTAAAACTGTAGTGGATAAGGTCTATAGCAGGCAGACTTAGCTTTGAAAATGGCTCCTGAAATTTGCCACAGATTTGACCTCCAGAGGTCTTCCAACTTGCAATTTTCTATGATTCTCTGTGCTAGTGCCCTGTTAGCTTATAAGTGAAGACTAAAATAGTCAAAACTATAGTGCAGCAGTTTTCAGCTGTGATTGTGTTGCCTACTTTTTATAAAAAGAAACTTAATATTTTTACCCCATGTGGAAAATTCTTACTACTCTGCTGATTTTTTTGATCTAAATCTGGGCCTGCTACATGTCTTCTGTGTAGCCATAGGTAGTGTTCATTTATGAATCCTTTTGCTGTTGTAACTTCAGTGGTAACAGTGTGGTACAGTCAGGCATTTGCACATATCTGGATTCTGTGGCTGTGATGAGAAGGCATTTAAATACGGTGTAAAGCTTCCTGTCATCTAACCTGCCCTCCACCACTTACTTTTCCATTTTCAGGTGATGTTTTCAAAACTCAAAAAGAACAACATACCACTAGCTCTTTTCAGAGAAAGGTTGTGCACATCTTGAGAGATTAGATTGACATAAATGTAACCACTTTGCCATTTGTTTAGTTATGATTTGACCAAATGAAAATGTGTAATAAATGGGTACTTTCTTGTAAATCTTTTTTTTTTTTTTTACAGAAGACTGTGCTCCCTAGTGGTCTGTGTATGTGTCAGACTTCTCTAGAAATAGAATTGTTTCTCTAAGGTGAGAGAGCAAGGAGAAACAATATGAGAGAGCAAATAAAGCTTTATAAATTTGGTATTTTTAACTGCTGCACCAATCATTTCTATTTGCAAGGAGAATGCGGCTCAACAGGGGAGAAGATGAGTTCTAGGATATAATTTTTTTTAATAGCATTTCAGTAATATTTTGGAAGAGAGAAAAGGAGGAGAGAGACAAGATGAGTGAAATATTTCAGACCATGCTTTTAGGATCCTCTTACGTATAAAGGCAAGTCTGATTTTTGAGCTGAAAATATTCTACTATTGCATCATGACTGAAAATTATTATAAAATATGGGGTAGTTCTTTTAAAGCGTGATGTAGATTTAATGGGAAAATTGACTTCCTTGAACTTCATGTGTTTACAGGAGCTGGATCAATATTTGATATGAGACCATCTTACCGTGGTATTTTACCACAGTGCTTTTTGATTGCTGCCATTTTTCAGGGAGCAATTTTTTTTCTTCTTTCCCTCAGGGCTCAATTATTCTGCCTGAATTCATGAAATCCTGAAGCAGTAGGTGCCTAAAGGAGCACAGTGCTTCACCAGTTCCCATCTAGGGAACTGAGCATCTGTCTTCTGCTTCATGCAGATCATTTGAACTGGTTCTCAAGAAACCCACACTTGCTGCGTAGCTGAGAAAATCATGCTGTTTGAAGCTGTCCTGTTGCTACTCATCATCAGGGACTCTGGAAGAGTTCTGCGCTCCCTTTTGCCTTCCCCTCTGTTTTAATCAAGACAAACTGCTGTGAGATTTCATGTTCCAAAGTCATCCTACAAGCTTTCTATTTTGTATCCCCTGCTTGCAGACCTGAGGGGTGCTCTGGCTGCCCTGTGATGTTTTCATGCCGGGTGCTCTTGATAAACTTCGCTGCAGACCATTTCATTTCAATGCAGAAGTAACTTATGTTGTCCCATATATCTGGGTAGTGGAATGTGGGTGAAAGATGTCAATGGTGTTCCTGGTAATTGATGTCCTGTGTTGCGCTACAGAAAGTATTTCATAGTCATAGTAGATAGAGTTGTATTTACTGGTGGTCTCTGGTGTATGGTAAACATGGCAGGTGCTGCAAGTGAAGTAACAAATTGAAATGCTGCTGTTGCTGTAGATACTCTTCAGTGGCTGATGAGCCTTGTATCTATGGGCCCTGCGTTGCGCTAACAGGGGAAATGCTGGCTTCCCTGCGCTGGTGTTTCAAATTACTGACCTGAAGAGTGCATCCTTTCTGGTGAGAGGGCAGAGACTTTGGTTTACAATGGATGCTCAATTCTTGGCATTTCTGCTGAGACTGCTGACCAGTGGTAATTGTGCTGGGTTTTGGGATATGGTCCTAGAACAGTCATCTGAGGTTGCTGCTTTCTGTCACCTGCTGTCTGTGGATTCAGTTTGAACTGTGCTTTTTTTCTTTCCTTCCTTTTCTTTTACAGAAGATTCATTATTAACCCTGAATTTCTTTTGAATTTTCCATATAAAATACTGTAACTGTCTTGGTTAATATTCTTGCTTATTGTTTGGTGCAAAGAGAAGTATTCATTAGCTACAGGTTCCAGCACTACAAACCAGTTGGAACAAATGGCTTCCCCCTCTTTGTTTCCATTACTGAAAGCAAATTTTAAACTTTGAAGTTTAAATGAAAGTTACCCACTTCTTAATGTTTTTTGGGTTCCTCTGAGTTTAGGATGGAGGCATGATAAAAGTTACAGGTTACACAAAATCAAATCATCAACATTCCCCTCTGCCCTCCCACTTATTTATTAGCAAGCACAAGTTTTCTCTTCTGGAAGAGGGGAGAAATGGGGCCAGAAAGAAAAAGGCCTCTTGGTGGAATTTCACTTCTTTGCTATGTATTTGTGTCAGGAGTCAACAGCAGTCCCTCCACTGCTTTCACTGAAATAGTGAAGTATCTATTTGCAGGACATTAGCTTTCACTTCATATAGCCCAGTAGCGCAGTGATAAATTAGAACTCTGCAAAGCAAAACCAGAATAACATTTTGCAAGTGTTTCTGATGGTTGGGTGACTGAAAAGAGGCATGGAGGGGAGGCACGTTCTTAGCAAAGAACATTGAAAACGGCATTGAATTATAATGTCAACAGGGTTTTTTTAACTGAAAAAAAACCCCAACAAATCAACTAATGGACTTTGTGATTCTGGAGAAATCTTTGGAAGCTGTCATCAGGTTCTGAGGAGTAGCACGCTTTATCCTGTGTCTTTATCCTGTGTTTTTCTACACCTTAATAGGCGCAGAAAAACGTCCTAATAAACTATTATTCAATACGCTTAACTGGAGAAGTCTAAAATACAGGCTAGCTGTCCACACTTCAGGAATGCTTTTCCTTTTCTAAAGTGGTCTCATAAATTGAAGGGACCAAAGTTATTTTCAGCTATGGATTAGGGTGGATTCAATAACGTAAAAGTGTCAGAATAGCATTGCTAAAACTTAGAGCATGGTTTCATTTCGACATTCTGGGTACGTGCAATAGCAGGGTAGAGCTGTAGCTGTAGCCTGCTTGTTTAATACAACAGCTGTTTGAGCTTGTCTATGGCTGCTGGCCTGTTCTGTGGCGTAAAAGAAAACTTTCATTTGAGAATGGGAGTAGTTGTTGCTAGAATGGTTTGGATTGGATGGGACCTTAAAGATCATCTAATTCCAACCCCCCTACCATGGGCAGAGACACCTTCCACTAGGCCATGTTGCTCAAAGTCCCATCCAACTGGCCTTGAATGCTTAGGTTAATGTGTGGTTGGTATTGTAAAAGGCAGTTGAATTTAGGAATAAACTGAGGTTATGCTACAGTCTAAGACAACTGTATGATGCACTAGGTTAAATATGTTAATCTATAATACTCAAGAATACTAATCAGAATTTGCAGAGGCAAAGAAGATTTTGTTAATGATGAAATTCAGGCTTTAATATTATTGATGTCCAGTCCATTCTTGAGAATATGTATGTTCCTTTGAGGCTCAAGTTGGTTGTGCTGACGATTAATGAATATTAATCTAGAAAAAGAGAGGAATTATAGGCTGAGCAAAAATATTAACAGCTGCAAATCAGAAGAAATGAATCCCTCTAACTCTGTTAACTTTCCATACTTAATAAACTTGGCTGTCACCATGTTCACTGTAAGAATCTTGTGCCAGGTAAGAGCTGTTAGAAATTATGACAGTCTATGTGCAAACAACCTACAGATGTTCTTTGAAGTGGCAGTTAAGGGCCAGTTTGAAAATAAAAGCGCTTAAATGTTACACAATATATTGGTTGCTGAAGGAGGGGAAATGCAATCACAAAAAAGCTGGAAACAAACAAGCCACAGCTCAAAATAAAGCTACTGAAAACGTAGGATTTCTACACAAATGATACAAGCATCATAGAATCATAGAATAGTTAGGGTTGGAAAGGACCTTAAGATCATCTAGTTCCAACCCCCCTGCCATGGGCAGGGACACCTCACACTAAACCATGCCACCCAATGGCTCTATCCAAACCAGCCTTGAACACTACCAGGGATGGAGCATTCACAACTTCCCTGGGCAACCCATTCCAGTGCCTCACCATCCAATCTAAACTTCCCCTGTTTAAGTTTGAACACGTTATCCCTTGTCCTATCACTACAGCCCCTAATGAATAGTACCTCCCCAGCATCCCTACAGGCCCCCTTCAGATACTGGAAGGCTGCTATATGTATCATAGATATAATCAAACATTTTTTTAAACAAGGACAAAGGAAGACCACCTGTATAGAATATATCTCTTTTTTCTTGTATGAATTCAAGGGAAAGGGAACTTAATTGGTGGTTGTTATTGTACTGTGAATGGCAGATCTAGAACAGAATACAAGTGATTTTTAATCAGAAACTGGGATGGCATAAGAAGGCTCTAGATGATGTTTTTCAGGCTTCAGTCCAATTGTACAGGACATGTGAAAGGTAACTGTGATTTAAATCATCTTAGAAAGACCACAGCATGAAACTAAGTATAATCACTTGCCTTGCTTAGCATTGCTTAATTTGATTATAAAGTATGTTTAGATTTTATGACTGTTTTGGTACTGTCCCAGTGTCTTTGCAAGAGATAAGTCTTTGTCAATGACATTTGTGTAGTTACTTGGGGAAAAATAAAATGAAATTAAAGACACTTTACAAAGAAAAACAGCTGGCTTAATTTATAATGATGGCATGAATTTCATGGTCCTATTGTTTCACCTAATGGTGATTTCCTGGGATGGGTTTTGAAGTTAGAGACAACACACTGTTAGCCTGAGTGCTTGCAGTTGGTAATTTCTGTACTTAGAGTATTGAGGATTTAGTCCATAAAGGAGCCTGGAATTTTCACAGAGAAGGCAGCCAGAATAAATGAACCTATTGGAAAGAAAAAAACCCATGTGAAAAAGCATGACTAGGCGCCAAGCTGTAGAAAACACTCCTCTGCCCAGTTGCTATAGCACTGCCTGGTTTTTTCCTGTGGTACAACATTTCAGTAGATGCTTTAAGGTGAAAAACAGTAGTTTCCTTCTGAACAAGCTGGAGAATACAGTTGCTCTCTGCTGTAGAAATACATTAGTGTCACTGCTAGAGAAGAGTGAGGGATTGGGCTGGATGGAGCAACTGCTCTGGAGAATTCCTCAGTTCAGAGAGCAAATGAGCTTTGATCCTTAATCAAACTTGACATTTGTGTTGATTTTTTTTAAATTTATTTTTTTTAACCTTCCTCTCCCTTCCACAGACCACTAAAAATTCCAGCAACAGAAAACAAAAGCTTCTTGTTTCTGGTGCAGCCCCTTTTCAGACTTTTTTCAGTTTCTGTGAGTTGACTCTTTCAAGCTGCAAGGCTGTCAGGTTTTGCACAAAGTACTAAGAGAGAAAAGATGCTACATCTCCTTTTTGTTAGCTTTTATGCTATAAATCAATGCAGATACACAGGCCAGCACTGCCTGTGGCTTTTTATGTAAAAGAAAGAACACTTTAATTTCTGTCAGTGGAAGAAAGCAGAACAAAAGGAAGTAAATAAAGTACCATTCCATTTGTTATTCTGTGGCTAATTTTATTCTTTATAATTTGATCACAGCCCTAGGAATTCTGAATGCTGATTTCCCTTGTTACTGTAACTGCTTCCTGGCAACATTCGTTGTGTGATCATTTGAAACTAATTTTAATACATGCTCCAAGGGAAAGTGGTGACTCCCTCTTCCTCTCTCTCACCTTTTCCTTCCCCTGTCACCTTTGTAATTGTTTGCCTGCCAAATGTGCCAGTTCCAGGTCTGCCTGCCCTTGCTTTTAGGCCTTGTGGTACTGGCTATTTTATTTATTTCTCAGTGTAGAAGGGAAGGAGAGTGACAAATCAAGTTCAGTGGCTGAAGTGAAAGTCTTTCAGTGACCATCCATGGTATGATACTGGTGACATATGAGAAAAAAAGATGGAGTGGTGCTGGAGTGTTTGTAGGATGATCCCATTTTGGGGAGGAGTGTTTTTAATCTGTATACAGCTATCTTGATCACTGCTGTTGAAATGATGAAGGGTCTTTACATGGCAGCAGAGATGAGGTGCTGGTCGATGTAATTCCAGTGTACCTATCAGTCTTCAAACCTGCAGGAAAAATTCCCAGTTTATCCATGAACTTTTTCCTAAGAGAGAATTAAAAACATTTTTTTCCTGCTACCTTCTGCCAGTGAAAATATTGGACATGTATTCAAGGGGAAGCTGATTTTTCAAGTAAAATACCTTAAATGTGTAATTCAAGGGCAAGCCAGTGTTAATACCTGTTGCTACAAAGCTCGAGTGCAGTTTTCACAGTGCTTATCTGCCTTCTGGTGTGCTTGTCTGAACCAGCATCTACTGGCTGCTTCAGTCTCTCAGGCCTCTAGCCAGAGAAAAGCTCAGTGCATTCAGTTAAAAATATGTCACACAATGTGTGTAAGAGAAGCAATGCTACATGAGATGAAATAGCATCAGTTGACCTGAAGTTCTGGACTCTTAAGCTGCATGTGATAACTGGTTGTAAGTGGGTTTTGTGTCAAATTTCTTCACATAATTCAGAGGCTGGGCTTGTGGAGCTGGAATTTTCTGGTATGAAGACAAAGCCCAAAGGAAAAAATCGTAGTGGTAGTAGTCAGGCAGATAGTCTGATTTGTTTCTATAAAGACATTGCTGTACCGAGATTACTACTTCCGCCCTGATGAGTGGAGAAAGGAAAAAGTCGAGAACATTAGTCATTTCATGTAACCTAGAGAAAAGATTGGATATTTAGTGTCAGTGGTTATTGTTTCCTTCTCTTTCCCTTTTCTTCATAGTCTTGGTTGATCCCCAGATTTCCTTCTGGTTAGTCACCAGAGATGTTAATCTTCTTTCATGTGAAGAAAGTTACTTTGAAGTTTAAGATCAGCTTTTGAATGTTGCCTAGCTAAGGTTGTGTGATGCATTGGGAAGGTCTGTTCCATAAGCTGTCATTGGCCCTCCTAAATGTGACAGGAATAGGCTCCATATGCTGGGGTAGAGTTTTCTGAATGTTCACCTTACTGTCACTTTTTGTGGTTGTTTCATCTATTAATTTCCCTCATTTAAAAGACCAAGTAGTCAGTGAATAAATTCTAAGAAATTCTTCCTCAGACTGCTAAAATGTTCTTTGTCCCTTCTTCTAGCTCTGCACCGGTCCTCAGCTCCCATCTGAAAAGAGATCAAAAATCCCATTCCCAACAGGAGCCAGTGATGCCTGTGTGGCAGTACCAATGACTCCAAATTTCAGGTCACTTGCCAGATCTTTGCTCCAGCATTTCCTCTGCTGTATGGAAACCAAATGCTTCAAATCTGTCCTACACTTTAAAGAAAACCTGCTGTGCCTACTAAGATGAATGTCTTAGTAGTAGGCCTATACTGCTATCGACTTATTATTTTCAGTGTAATACCATGGCTTGCACAGTCTGCAAGCCATGAATGTCTAAAAAAGGGTCACATGACACTGAACAGTGTATGCATTGAAATGTCACCTACCAACCTCTCTGCAGCAGGCAGTGCTTGGGGCTGCTTTTTGATGGAGCAGGAAGCTCTTCTTCATCAGCACTTTCCCAGCTGATGCAATGTGGGTGGAGATGTAACTGGAAACAAAGTAGAATGAAACATTTCTTCACTCTCTATTTTGGAGAAACCTATTGATTTTTCTAATGAAGAAAGTACCATGGCATCAAAGTAATTGTATCCTATATTTTCTCCACTGTTACATTTGAGTCTGTCATCTGTCTGTCACTAATAATTATTTTGAGACTCTGAAGAGTGAATATCACAAAAGATTTTCCTGTGACACCACTGGAACAGAAGGTTTTTAGGGCTAGACTGTATATATAAAGTATTAAATTCCACCATGCCTGTGTAATCATAATGAAGCTGTGCATGGCAAGCAAAGCTGCTTCCTTATCCAGTCTCGTCTGTCATGATATTATTATAGGTTTGTGAATGATGTAAACTCTGTATTTCAGTCTGAGTGATTTGATTTTAAATGAGAGACACAGTGCTATGGAGGTATATTATATGGCTGCACCTGAAAGGACCTTCAAAATTACAAACAGATCTTAGAAAGAAGCCTTCCTAAGAACATCTGCTTTTGATGATACGCAAATATGTGCTAAATTTCTACTGGAGTTCAAAAAAATGTAATAATCTTATAAGTATAATAAGTTGTGTGCTTGTCATTCTGCCCAGCATTTCCATTTGACTTTTTAATGTGTCAAAGATATTTTTTGTTAAGATAGAACCCCTGATTTTTTGGCTTGCATGTGGAAAGATAAATGAGCTACTTGGATATATATATATAGGTCATGTGATGTTATAAATAGCATTGGAGATGCACAAATTTAGGTTTAAAATGAGTGACTCTGGAGGATATTTCCTTTCTATTTGGGGAACTCAGTTATACGTGTGAGTTCACTAAAGAGAGATCAAGTAGACATTTGAGGTGATACTTTATCTTGATGTTTCTCATATATATAGAAATAATGTGAGTGGTAAGAAAGAGTGCAGACTGGAGAGCTCGAAGACATTATTGCGTCACCTAATCTTAGTCCAATGCTGAGATCACTTTATAGCTAGTCACTTTTAAGGTTCTTTGTCCCATCTGTTTTTAAAGACAGCTTTTGCAGGTTCTTTTATGACAAATTAATTCAGCTTTTTAAAGTTTTTACTATTAAAGCATTTTGTTGTTGATACTCAATTCTGATGTGTAAATGAAATTTTCTTCTTTATAATTGAGAGAAGTATGTGTTGGGTCCTTCAAATCACCACATACCTAAATTTAGAGTCAGAGACGTATTCCTGTGGTAGTTGCCACATTATATATATTGGAACAGCATTGCAATTTCTCCTTTCTCATTGCTTTTTAGACAAATTATCATTTACTGTTCTTCGCAGGGTGATTTGCTGTTCATTTAATTTTTGTCATGAAACTCCACACCAGTTTGTCCTCTTGGAGCTTTGTGGTATGAAAGGTGGTGGTGTTCTTCCATGTGTTTCTGATTAGCCTTGTTGGCTCACATTCAGTGTGGGACCCAGTGATGCAGCACCTAAATCTGTCTTTCCTACGTCTTCCTGGTCATTACTTTTCAAATTGTATTTGTTGTGTTCATTGGTGCTACTCAGTTGTGGCATGGGCACGTTTGTCTTGGAGGTGTGCCTTCTTTCTTTTTTTTTCCTGGAATAATTTTCAAAATTGCCAAAATTTTTGTCTAATGCTTAGCTTTTTCCCAGCATCTTTGTAGCTGCTCCCATCTTGGGTGTCTTTGTGAACATCATAAAAAAAAAAGAAGTTAACTTTTTATTGTTCTGTTGTTAATGAAAATATTCTGAAGTACTGGAGTCAAGACAAGTCCCTGTGCAATCTCTTTTTATATGAAATTTGATAATTAAATGTTTGCTATTAAATATCATTGCATTTAAATGCTACTAAATATGCTTGCATCTGGGACTGTCTTTTAAGGCTTTTGACAGTGAAGTCAAGATAAATGGCACTTACTACCACTCCCATATTCCAAGGCTTGTTATCCTGACACTAAAGGAAATTGAGTTAGTCTGACAGTTTGGTTCAGATTGATTGATGACAAATCATGTCAGCTGTAGCTGATTTTCATGTTATGTTTAAGGTGTTTATGATGTGCTTACTACTTTTTTTTCACAGAAATTGAAGTAAAGATTATGGACAGCAAATTCCTTATCTGATCCTTTGGCCCATAATTTAAAAAGAATTATATTGGCAATTTTCTGCTGTCTTCTGTTCATGCTCAGAGAAAACTGCTAATAGCTCTTAGATACTTGCAGCCTATTATTTAAGTATCCTTTGGCAAATTTTGTAAGATCCACCCATTTTGAAAAAGTAAAACTGATCTAATTACCCTTTGTCCCCCTCTTGCCAATTGAAGGTCAAGTTTGTGCTACTTCATCTCTGTGGTTAACTAATTACCTGAACCACAGTATTCCTTACTAGTGAGATTGGAAACAAAGGAATATATTGAACAATCCTTCCTCCTCAGAACAATTTTTTAATAGCATCCCTTTCCAGTCTTGTTACTGGCTTGAATGCAAAATTACTGTTTTCAGAAAATGACTTCATAGATAACAGGAGTTAAGGTATTATTTACTGCCTTTGTCTCTCTATAGAGGAAATTAACCATTTCCTTCATGGGCTGTTCAATTTAAAAAATGATGTAATGTAACATTTTTTTTGTGACGAAAGCTCACCTTTTTATTGTGAAGAAGATGCATGTGCAGATGGTGAAGCAAAGTTTGGCAGGACAGTATAGAGCCCAGTCTAGAAATAACTTCTGACTATTTTTTCCTGGTCTTGTAAAGTACTGTAGATTTAGAACTTGAATTTAGCTTTTAAAATGCATTACTTTTTTTGTATGTACACTGTGTACCTACCAGATGTGGGACCTTTAGAACTGTCCTTGTCACCTTCCCCACACTTCTCTGATGTGTTGTTTTTTTTTGTGTGCATTTCTTCCTTTGGTTTTATGGGTTTTTTTCTGAGACTGTAAAAAGTGAATGTTGTATTTTGCTGCTTGGTGTAATGCTTTTTCTTATAATCTAGACATACCTGCATTGTATTTTCTAGGAAAAGACCTTGTTTGGTTTGTCATATTCCGATGGAGACCTCAGTGCAATCACTGAAGTTGTTTGGACAGGCTTTTCTATCCCAGAGAGACAGTGGCTCAACTGCATGGCTGGACTTAGCAAGTTTTCACTAATTCAGCTTCCTGAGTAGTGAGGATCTGAAGTACTTGCTGTATGACTGCAGCGCTTTCATGAGAAGTCAATTAGAAGTTTTATATTTAGAGGTCAGAAAATATCTGAGTAGCATTTTACTCCTAGGAAGGAGCAGACATTTGGTTGCTTTTAAAGCACTTTTTGTCTGCTTTTCTAGTTTTCTGTAAAAGGAGAAAGAATGGAAAGCGGATGAGAGAGCATGGGGATAAAAATTGGAAGCAATATTGTCCTCTCTTTGGGTAACTTAAAGTATAATAATTAAGAGTGTTGCTTGGTTTAAATTTATATGCGCCATATATATTTATCTTTTTCTTTAGTGTATTTCTAACTCTGTAAATCTCCCAAATAACATAATTTGATTTTGATGCTAGGCAGTATGTGTTCCTGCTGCCTTGTTCTAACATAATCAGACTTTCCTTTATGCAGTGTATGCAATGGAATTAGTGTGTATTCTAGACATCTTTATCAGTTTTTTTGAAGTATCCTCTTTGAAAAGAATTAGTTTATGATGTTGGAAAGCAGAGAACTATTTGGAACAAAGTCCACCCCTGTATCTTAGGTCAAGGTTTTAGCAATGTCTTCGTCCTTAAAGGTAAATGTGGAAATGAATGATGTTCAGTAGCAATAAGAGGTACCTACTGTTCTTCCAAGAAAGTTTGATGATATAAGGGTGTGTGAAATTGTAGTGTAATGTCCAGATGGCATGGAAATATAGGCCAAGATAATACCTCAATTCCATCCTCAATGGGAATGATGGCACTTTCCAAACATTTTCAGCTAATTGGCAACAGAGCTCATCATGGAACATATGTAGTCACAGTGAATGGCATGTGGAAAATAAGCATAAAGAAGAAAAAAGCCCCCACAACAAAAACTCTGTTCTGATCACCTTAGGCATGGAAAATTTCAGGGAATTAAAAAGGATTATAAAATCGTACATTTTACCTTTTAAATACTGTGAAAGGCTTAGTAGTAAATAGCAAATTGTTTAAATAGACGAGAAACGTTTGAAAGCAGTGTATCTTCTTTTAGGTCTGTTTAAAGAAATTTAAAATAAAAAGCTACATGGTATTTTCTCAAAATGGGTTTTTCTGGAATACAAAATACAAATCTGACAGGTACAACTATTTAAAAAACTATTAAAAAAAACACCGCAAAAACCCAAAGCTTAGGCCAATGCTACTTCAATACAGAAACCTGATAGTAATGAAAAAAAAATAAATAGAAGACTTGTTTAATGATCTTCTAAATCAGAAATACACTTGCAGAAGTGCAGAGAATACCCTCTTTTTCTAGGGTAGGTGACGTACCTTTGATTTGTAACTTGTGAAGTAGAATGGAAAATTTGTTTAAATTTAGTCCAGCATTGAAGCTAAGGGGAGATTACAGAAAAATGTATTTATCAGAAATCAGAAACAGAAAAAAAGGAACAAAATATTTATTAACTTTTCTGTGCAAATACACCATAAAAACGCCATACTGTTATAGTTGGGTGTTTCCTGCTTTCATCTGTTTTCAGCTTCACAAGCTAGAGACAAGTTTTGGTGCATCTCAGAGGAGGGTAGTCTTTGGTTTTGTTTTCAACAAGTATCAGTTTTATAAACAACTATAACTTCGGAAAGCTTATTCTGCTAAAATATGGCTGTTGCTAGTTACTGCTGCCTCTCGTGTAGACTCATATTAGTCTCCCACTTGTCTACAGCCATGTTTTAGTTTCTGCTTGGGCTATGGCCTGCCTTGAGGTGCTCCTGGGTGTGAGGTTAACACAATTGTTAGTCATCACAAGCTGATCACACCTTGCTGAAGTCTTAGGTTTAAACCATGGAGTGATGCCAACAGCAAAAGCCTCTCAAAGCCTTTCTGTTGGCATTACTTACCAATGCCTGTCTGTGGTCTCCCTGTTTTCTTTGTTTTTTTATTACAGTAGGTGCGTGCTTAGTTTTTGGCCATTTAAGTCAGTGTTTTTCTAGGCTTTCCCTCTCACATCCTCATGTGTCCATTTATAGCACACCTGTGTTTTTTGTGTTCTCGGTGGGAGAAGACATTTACCAGACTTGAGACAAATACAATTTTCCAGCTTGAAGTGGTCATCATTTTCAGCCTTACTAATTTGCCTTGTTGAAACTGTCATCTTCTGTTGATTTGAAATTTTGGTCTGTGAACTCATGATTAAAAAGCTCAGCATGTAACACAATCCAATATGAAGAGCTTAAGAACTATTTAGCTCTCTTCTCAACTTAAGTTCCTTGGTTTATGCACTAAGAGTTAATTTATTGTTTTGCTGGTTTCAAATGACAGTATAATCAGTAATTATGTCTGAACTTGTTGAAAATAATGAAGATAATGAAGTCTTAAGCATGTGTACCTGAAATCAACTCAATGATAAATGCATGGGGTGCATACTGTACAAATAGATGTCAGTTACTTATGCTTGAGCTGTCACTGGAGGTCACTATTTAGCATCTGTTTAATAAAATTTACCTTTTTTAATAATCATTCTGTCTCCCTTGGGATAGGTATTCATATTTGTCTGAACAGTACCCAGGGATCAGGTTAGGAAAGCTAAAGCCCAGATAGAATTAAATCTATGAAGTGATGCCAAGGCAACAAGGAAAGCTTCTATGTGTATGTTGTTGGTAAAAGGAAGACCAGAGAAAATGTGGGCCCTCTCTGGTAATAAATGGGAGATCTGGTTACCCTAGATGTGGAGAAGGCTGAGGTACTCAATGATTTTTTTTTAGCCTCAGTCTTCACTGGCAAGTGCTCCAGCCGCACTGCCCAAGCCACTGAAGGTAAAGACAAGGACTGCCTGTGAGGTTTGTGAATCGCTGGAACAAGTTGCCCAGAGAAGTTGTGGCTGTCCCATGCCAGCAAGTGTTCAAGGCCAGGTTGGATGAGGCTTTGAGCAACCTGGTCTAGTAGGAGGTATCCCGGCCTGTGGCAGAGGGGTTGGAACTGGTTGAGCTTTAAAGGTCCCTTGTGTCCCAAACCATGCCATGATTGATTCTATGATTTTTATAGCTTCAATAAAGAATAGATTATTTAAGTCATTCAAAAGGTAGGGTTGAGTTATGTAAATATAAAGCTTTTCTAAAACAGATACTCAAATCACTTCGAATCATTAATTTAAACTATCTTTGTCTCCTTTTCCTCTCCTTCTGTAAATTTTAGCTGTAATAAAGTAGGGAATTTTGCTAAGATGGAATAGGCTAGTAATTGCCAAATGTCTGCCTGCATGTTATGTGATTTAATATCCAAGTAGAGCTGTGATACTGCTCTCACCGAAACCAAAACTACCTCCCAAAGTTACCGATAATTTTTTATTATTAAAACTTTTCTTATTTTAAATAAGAAAATAACCTTTCTCATTTAGAGATATAGCTTTACTATTACTAAATGCACATGATCTTGAAGGATATGAATTTTCAAGTATGTGCCCGTTCAGATTTTCAATTTTCTATCCCACTGCTCCTGGTTTGTGTAGGTAGGTTTCTCCTTAAGACCTTTCTGGTAGGTATTCAGCATCATCATATTTGTCAAAATGGGAAAAATCACTACTTGGGCTATTGTATGAGTTTCATGTATCGTAGGTCACTTGCAAGAGAGCAGGAGTTAGGTGAGCTACTAGTCCCAGTATAGTTGACAGTAGAATAACTTAAAAGACTTTAAGTCCAGGGATTTCTAGGAATTTCCTCCCAGTTATGAAAGAGTAATAGTGACAGATGTGTTGGATGAAAATAGGTCTTCAACTAAAAGAATTTTAATAGAAATTATTTTCCCTAAAGTTTCTGTAAAATTGAAGTTTAGGGCCCCTTCTTCTTTTCTTTTTTTTTTTCTCTAAATAAATGTGTAGGCACACAGCACGTGTCTTAATATACAGAAATTAGTTTAGTAAAATACAAGAGTGAAGGACAGAGGTGATCCAGTGCTTATTTCTATTATAAAGCCTCTCTTGTGCATTGTTCAGGGTGTAACTATGCACAATGATTAAACAATTCTGAAATGTCACTAAACTATGGTTTTGGTATTTAAATGCTTGCTTTTTTTTTTTTTTTTTTTTTTTTTTTTTTGATAT
>JAOEHY010006476.1:0-14085 GCA_025447955.1 Psilopsiagon aurifrons | reverse complement strand
GAAGAACTTGTGCCTAAGAGCTCATCTCAGTCTCCCCTGTGGCAGGTGAAAGCCATTCCCCTTGTCCTGTTCCTACAGGCCCTTGTCCAAAGCCCCTCTCCAGGTTTCTTGGAGCACCTTTGGGCCCTGGAGCTGCTCTAAGGTCTCCCCTTAAGGAGTCTTCTCTTCAGGCTGAACCAGCCCAGATCCAGAGCAGAGCTGCTCAACAAGTTCTTCCTTTGCTGATTTCTGCAAACAGCTAATGGTGCCATTCTGGAAGGAACCAAGAGATCTTTACTGGTACAGATTACAAGCCCATGTAAAAGTGAAATGGGCTGAATGTTTATCCCTTATAATCCCATTGGGTAAATAATCTGTTCAGGAATTCAAATCCCATGCTAAGGGGGTTATACAGATATCCCTGCCAGCAGGGCACCCATGCCTGAGGATGCAGCTGCTCTGTTCCTGTCCTTCTGTTCACAAGGAGCCATAGCACAGAACTAGAAGCTTTGTTCTCACTCATGTAACAGTGAGTCCCCATGCTTAACCCAAAGGCTCAGCCTTATTTCCAAGTATTTTCCTCACTTTGTACCATTTTTCTTGGTGAGGGGTGGTAGGATTTTTCCCCAGGAATTTCTGATTAGCAAAGGCCTCAGCAGAGTCATAAGAACGTAAATCCTACTGGATTTACTTTAGCCTGAACAGAAACTACATGCAGCTCTTATTTAGCAGGTCCCTGTTAGCTCTGCAAGGAGTCCCAAACCCCAAACAGCCATGGTAATTGCTGGGTGGGTTGTGGCTCTGTAGCAGGGACACAGATCAGTATCATCTGTAGACCTCATCTGATCCTCACATTTATTCCACAGTAAGCAAGCGTTAATTACTCAAGTTGTAATATTGATCATATCAAATCATTGCTTAATCTGCCTCGATGCCACTGTTGCATTAAAAACAATATTCAGGACTGGATTTAGTGAAGAACCACAAAGGACTATGTGGTCTACCTTGCTGCTCCCCCTGTGCAGGAAGGAAGGTGCCGTGGTTTAAACTGAAAAGTCCTTGGTCAGGGTAAGCACTACTCAGCAGCGACTAGAACATTGGTGTGTTATCAGCATCGTTCTCAGACTAAAGCCAAACCACAGCACTGCACCAGCTGCTAGGGAGAAAATGAACTCTATCCCAGCCCAAACCAGGACAGAAGGGCTAAAAGTTTACATTATGGCTCCTTGTTTACTTACGTGGGCAGGGCAGGGATCGTGCCGCTGGTCCAGTGATGCGCCGTGGATGTGGATGGGAATTGCTCATGGGGCACTGGGAGCATACCTGTGGCAGGGTAGTGGTGGTGGTGCACCACAGGTGGCCTGGACCTGTCTGCTTTCACAGCCAGAGGAGCAGGAACCTGCAGGTCCTGGGTGGAGAGACAAAGGGTTATATGCGAAATCTGTGCCCCTCTATGGGAAGGGTCCCCGGGTGCTGGGCTGGTTTCCCACTTGGCCAGCCCTTGGTAAAGGATGTGTCTGGAGATGAGTTTTGCAGGCTCCAACAAAGAAGGTCCAGCAAACACTTGGTGATTTCAGATTCCACCTCTGTCATTCAGAGGCATTCACATTCAGCCCACTGATTTACATCAGGGAAACACACAGTGGCAGGATGGGCTGGGGAGGAAGGTGGGAACCAGGAGGATGCATGCTCTTCCCCTGTCACCTCCCTTTAGACACTCTGTGTCCACTGTCCCTCTCAGCACCACCATTTGCCCAGACACCTCCCCAGTAGCAAGGGGGGGACAGGCTATTCAAACCCAGAAACTGCACAACATAAGGGAAATAGAAAAGGACTCCCGTGCGAGGCAATGGTCGGTGCAGCTCTGCCATTCCCACAGCAAGTCCACCCTGCACTACAGCTGATGAGGCCAGCTCTGCTCCTCGGGTGGCCTCCTGGGACATCGGTGCCCTGAAATGTGAGAGCTGGCAGCTGCTCTCAGAGGCTTTCCGTCCCAGCAGATGCACAAACCTGTCAGCTCCCTCCAGGCCACGGGATGGGTTATGGAGGAGGATTGTGTTTCCTACCCCTCCATTAAATCCAGGGCTCAGGGGCTTTTACAAATAGCATGTGGTAAAGATGCAAAGGAGCTGGGCAAGGCCTGTAGGACTTTGGGAGTTATATCTCAGTACCCAAAAACCTTAATATCTGAGAAAAAGAGAACAAATGTGACTTACAGCACAGGGAAATACATAGCCTGGAAAAAGAAGGGTAGGGAATATACCTAACTTTCTGCAACACTGGGACATCCTTTCCTCCCCAGCAACCATCTGTCTTTGTTTCTTTGGTAATAAATGCCACAGAGATGAGTCCAGAAATACATTTTCCCAAAGCACTTAGGGATGCTAAGGAGCTAAATCGCCTTGTCATAAACAGCTTAGGAATTGGGCACCATAGGATGTGTTTAAAATCATTTACCACTCATCAGGCACTGGACATGTTTTGGAAATAACCCTATAGGGACCTACATCCCAAAATATCTGTCCTTTCAGAACTCAGTAGCACACCTGTTAAGCATCCCAAGAAGATCAACCACTGCTTTGTGGGAGCAAGGATGCCCTTCAGACCCCAGTGTTTTTACCTGCTGTGCACAGTGAAGCAGGGGAGGGCTGGCTCCAGCAGGCTGTGTGAATGCCATTGGTGGCAGAGCCTTCAGCATCATGTTCTGCATGATGATCTGGTGCATCTGAGCGTTCTGCATGAGCATCATCTCGACCATATCTGTGAAGAGGTCACCCCAAGGAAGAAAGTAAGAACTTCAGCAGCAGCTGACAAGCAGCAGAGGCACCTCGGTGAGAAGTGTCCTCCGGTTTATAGACCAGTCACTGCAACCACGACACATCAGCTGAAAGGAACACATAGAATCAACTAGATTGGAAAAGACCTTTAAGATCAACATGAGTATTAGCATTCTTTACCCAGGCAGTGCAAAACTAATGTCTATGAATAAGACTCTTCATACTAACTTCCCTGTTTCTCCTTCCTTCTAAGAAAGCTGCTGTTGAGCATCTTCTGTCTGCTAGATTCCCTGCAAGCCCACCCCACTGGCTATGCTGGAGATGGGCTGAGCACTAGAGCTCTCTTGCTTCCTCCAGCATGGACCAATTCCTTGCAGTGCTCTCCATTGCTTCAGCCCACAATCACTGAGAGGTTTCCTCAAGCTTATATGATATCGCAGTGCCACCTTGAGAGTCCACTGCATGCATGTCAGATTCATTAACTATGGTCTCTGGGTCCTAATCACAGAGGATCTAGTGCAAGGTGTCCCTGCCCATGGCAGGGGGTTGGAACTGGATGATCTTAAGGTCCTTTCCAACTCAAACCATTCTATGATGCTATGACCTGTGCAGTGGGTGGCGAAGGGAGGGGGTATTAAAAAAGAAGGAAAACAAAATCAAGGCAACTGTCTTTTTTTGTGGTCATACCAGAAGCAGTTTGCATCTATCAGCTTCAGCAGAGTCATGCATAAATTGGGACTGTTTTCTTTATGAAAATAAACTGATTCAAAACTCCAGGCAGAAAGAGGCAAGAAAACCTGCAGGTTTATGAATGAGGGTTTCTCTGTGGGATGAAGAAACATTTGACTGAAGGTTGAGCCAGGGAAATCATCCCAGGGTTTTGTTCATGTCTTATTTCATAGCATCCAGCTATGTTTAGAAACAAACTCTTTTCATTGGCATTGCACTATATTTGGAACAGTGCTTTAGCTGTTCTGCCCTGTTTCCAAACACGGAGTTTAACAAAAGCCTGTATTGTTTGAGGAGGCTGAGAAGAGGGTTAAGGGAGGAAAAAAAGAAAGGAATAAAACCAGGTTTTAGAAACCTGACTGGTTGTTTTGGAATCATCCATACACGTGAGTTTGACTTTGTTCATATTACTCAGTGCCCTGTCTTGAGCTGGTTTGCTTTCCCAAGCTTCTCTGGCAGCTTCATCTGGCTTTGCCGAGTTTGTAGCCCCTGTTTCTGTAGTTTAAGTGATGAGATTTTATCTGAAAGCTTTTCAGAAATGACATCTAGTACCTATAGCCCAGTGCAACTCCCACAGCTCCAGCAGCAGCCTCGTCACAAACCAGCATGTCACTGACCAGAGTGAATGCTGTCCTGTGCCCCCTTCCCACTTGCTGTGGCACTTCCCTGCCCTCTCCAGCCTGGGTAGTGGGAGCTAGGTGGGTACTTTACCTTCTTTAATGCTTCCAGAGCGGGGGGCTGCAAGAGGTTGGGCAGGGGGGATCTGTGTGATCAGAGGAGACTGCTGCTGAGGTAGCTGCTGGATGATGGTGGCAGGCTGAGGTGGCATCTGAAAAAGAAAGGAAAAGGAAGAAGCTGCTACTGGATTTGTCTGACTTCCTCATCTTTGGGAAGGAAGAGCAGTGGGTATCATCTGCCTGGACTTCAGTGGGGCTTTAGACATTGTCTCCTGTGAAATCTCAGCACAAGCTGGGATCTACTTGGCTGAGAAGCAGCTCTATGAAAAGGGACTTGGAGGTCCTGGTGGATACAAGCTCAACATGAGTGAACAGTGTTCTGCTGCAGCAAAGCAAGCCACAGGGTGCTGCAGAACATCAACAAGGGCACCACCAGCAGAGATAAAGATGTTATTATCCCACTCCACTCAGTGCTTGTCAGGCCACACCTGGAATACTGTGTTCAGTTTAGGTCCCTGCTCTACATAAAAGATGCGGAGAGGCTGGAGAGGGTCCAGAGAAGGGTCACAAAGATGAGCCAAGGGCTGGAAAGCTCTATGAGAAAAGGCTGAGAGAGCTGGAGCTCTTCAGCCTGGAGAAAAGAAGGATCAGGGGAGACCTTATCACCATATTCCAGTATTAAAACAGTGGCTACAAAGAAGATGGAGACTCCCTTTTTACAAGGAGTCACACGGAAAAAAACAGGGGTGATGGGCACAGATTACTCCTGGGTTGATTCTGTTTGGACACAAGAGGGAAATTTTTCACAAGGAGAAGAAGAAACAATCTCCCCAGGGAAGTGGTGGATTCCCCAGCACTGGACACTGTTATGATTGGGCTAGACAGGGTGCTGGGAAATGTAGTCTAGGTCATGCTGTGCCTACCACAGCAGAGTGTGGGCAATTCTCCCACTCCTCTTGCTACCCCCTTCCTGTGGTAAATCATTCCCACTGTGAATTTTGTGCTTTATTTGTAGGTTTTGCCTAAGGCAGTAAGGGTCCCATACAACAGCAAGAGGTGTAGCATTCCCTTGAAATTAACATTTCCATACAGCTCCCAAGCAGCTGTTGTTTCAGACTGGCACAGCACTACAGCAGTGTTTCATAGGAGAGAGGATCCTTACCATCTGCTGGATAATCTTTGGTGGCTCCTCTGGAGCTGGAAAAGGTATCTGGTAGATGTGTGGGGCAGCAGCTCTGTGGTCGTGACAGTGCCCTCCAGTCGGTGCAGGGGGCTGTGAAAGCTCTTCCAGAAGGTGCTGCTCCTGCAAAATCAAGTATCTTCCTATAGAAAACCTGGTCAGAGAAAGGCAGGCAGGATTGTTACACTCTCTGGACCAAATGGGATTAGCCCCTGAAGCCTGCAGCAGGGCACAGCCTTGCTCACTGAATCACTGCTGCAAATACATCCTGTGTCTGATGGGCAGATCACAGGTGACCACTGCATGAAGGGAAGCACTCAGCCAGTGCTTGCACAAGCATAAAGAGAGTTTTCTCCCCATGTCTTGAAGCCATATGGTTTTCAGCACAAGCTAAAAGCAATGGGGTAAAAAAGTGAAGAACAATCTGACAAAAGCCTGGAAAAGCATTTCATTAATGGTAAGTACCCTCCAAAAACTAGAAATCATAGAATCATGGAGCAGTTTGGGTTGGAAGGGACATCAAAGCTCATCCAGTTCCTACCCCCTGCCATGGGCAGGGACACCTTCCACTAGAGCACCTTGCTTCAAGCCCCAGCTCAAGAACTAATGGACAGGAAAAGCCAGAATCTACTTCAGCAGTGGATGTGCAGATAACCTGATTCTTTTTGTTGTTTCTGCTCTTACCCTTAGCTCTTGCAGGAGGTCTTTCCTTCGCCTTAAGGCACTTTGTAGCATATCCTCACATCTGTTCCCTAGAGGATGAAAAGGCCATTATCTTCTCAAACCTTCACAAAGACAGAGCTATTATAGCACTTACATTATGAGATTTTGGACAAAGGTGCCATAAGAGAGCTTGACTTCTTCCACAAAAGGCTTTAGGCTACTTTTCTTGTCAAATCCATAAAGGGATAATGCCTTTATGCCCCATGCAGACACAGCTGTCCAGCAGGCAACATAAAATAAACTCTCTAAAGCTCCTTTTTAACCTCCCGGTTTAGAAACTCATTTCAGCTGGAAATGTGCTACAAATACCCTGTACTTGCAGAGGATGATTGTGCAAAGTGTAAAAGCAAGTTTGTTGTGACACATCCAAATGAACCCAGCTTTGAATGTCACCTTTGCTGTTTCTTTTTTGCTCCAAACCAACTTTTTGTTCAATTCTCCCCACATACGGCTGATCTGGAACTGGCTTGAAGTGAAAATAAGCAGGGATATTTTCACATCCGTTGGGACCATCTGCTCTGAAAAGCATCACTTTGTGTTTTTGAAACTAAGTTGGTAAAGGAATTGTTCACTTCTGGCTACAGCATTGAAAGTTTCCAACTATTTGTGTATCAGCTCAATGGATATGAGCCTGGAGGCCAAATTAAAAATATTACTGATTGTGTACTGGTAGCCCTTAATCCATAGGTAATACAAATAGTGCATATGTCATGCAAAGAAATGAATGTACTGCACGTGGCATGTGTAGCTTCCAGGGAATATTGTTGTAGGGAACATATTACTTCTGCATGAAACATCACAATAGTCTTTGAAAGGGTTTCATGAAGACCCTTATCCATCACCTTTGAGCCATTCACTAGCTTATATAGTGATTTCTCTGAGCTTTCCAAGTTCTATAAGAAAGCTGGGATTCCTCACCTCTCTGTCCAAACCAAAGTCAGGGTGTAACTATAGATGCATGGCTTTCTGGTAAAATGGCTCCCAGCTCTTATCAGCAGAGTCCTCAGGACCAACTCTTTCGCTATAACAACTTATTTCATAAGCTGAGTCACATTCTTTCATGCTGGAAACCATCTTCTGGTCTGCACAAGGCTGCACTGGTCACATTCAAAGGTGCAAAGCAGCATTAGCAGCGGATCATTCCTCCTTCCTGGATCCCTTGAAGACACACAGCCATCCTAATAACTCCTTTTCAGGGTCACCAAAGCCAAGCATGCAGCTGCACTGCACCAGGGGCTCACTCCTAGGTAGAAGAGCTAACATAGGTAGGATCTCCTGCTGAGCACACCTAGGCAGGAGGTCATTCTTACATCAGTGTTCAGCTGGTTGATCATTTCCCTTTGTCAGAAATAAACAGATGAAGAAATTCAAAAGATAAAATGTAGGCATCTTTTAGGGAGGAGATTTGATAATCTGGTGTGGTCTGAGAACATCACTAAGCCCTTCCCATATTATGTTCATAATGAGAACAAATGAGTCTCTTACTTGCAGCTGGAAGAGGTGACTCCATCTTCTCTAGGTTCTCCTGTTCATTTTCTAGTCTCTGTTGGTAAAGCCACAACAAGAACTGGTTATGAGACAGGCAGTAAAGCTCACAATTTCCAACCCTACCTTACAGGCATAGATTTGGGATGAAGGAAATAAAACAGAAGTGGATACAATAGTGTTTCTTAGCTGCTAAATCACAGTGACAGCTACAACAAACATTCATAGAAGTATGACATGTCTCACTACAAATCTAGTTATGGCAAAAGAACAGTCATACTTCCAACTGGCCGGACTATCCCAGACCTGGAAATTGATAGCATGGTGAAGCAGGAGACTTACACATCACTTCTTCTATGGGGCAGAGAGCTGGATCATATGAAGAACTTGCAAACTTGTACAATTTTATTTAAGTGACAGTGACTGTAGCACCACTACACATTAGTCTGCATCTGCTTGAATGAAGAAAGGGGCTCTCAATTGGCTGCAGATTCTCTTTGTATCTCAGCAGAAATGTAATGATTTAAAATACAATGTTAATGCTTAAACATGCAAGAATAAAACAAAGAGCAAAAGTGACCACTGCAGAGATTTTCCTTTACCTTTTCTAGGAGTTTGAGTCTCAGTCGTGTCAAGTGATCCACCACTGAAGGATCTGCCATTGCAGTAGTCCCCTGGAAGAGCAGGCAGTCAAGAACAGGTTAAAAAGCTAAGCAAAGGCAGAGAAGTTTTCAATCCTCATTTCTTCCCCTCCACAATCTTCATAGAATAATTCCATTAGAAAAAAAAAGAAACAAAACCAAATTGTGAGCAACTGAAGGAAAAAGAGAAAAGCTTTGGTTTCCCTTCCAGGTAAAACTCTGTACGGATGATCACCACAAGATCACAGACACAGCTTTTTCTGCCCTTTCTCTAGATGCATTTTTGTGCTGCAGGTTGCAACATCACAGAAAGGTAGTTTAAGGGTGAATATTTGCTTGTTCTTAACTGTCACTAAGCCTGGCCCTCTCTGTTGTTAGTGTCCTCTAAGTGGTTCAGAGTATTGTGCCTGTAACCTGGCTGCTAAGCGTGTAGGGTCAATCCACAACACAAACAAGATAATCTCCAGGCGTAGAAGTTTACCCACCTTTTGTAAAGCAAATGCCCAGCACATTAGTGGGCAGGAAGAAAGAAAGGCCAATGGTTCTTCAACATAAGACCACTGATAGGTGTCAGATTATAATCTTGCTGATTGATACCCGATAACAACATTTATCTCACTACAAGGGGGACTTTTGACATAGTTCTTCACATGAGTTTTCATCAGCAGGTAGTAACTAAAAACTTGAAAAATTAAGGAGCATAGCTGGAACTCATCCCTGAATGAGTAAAAGTATAAAGAGGCTATGGTATAACATTCATTTGCTTACCATCTCCCGGACAAACTGCAGGGTGTCTCCGTCACCCAGCAAAGCCCTCAGAGAGTAAAAACCAGCAATTTTACAGTGACATCCATAAAATCCACACCAAAGCATGAGAAAGAAATCAAGTAGCAGTCATTCATTCTCAGTATCATATTTTAAGCCTGGAGAGCAAAGTTACAACCCCTTCCTTATTTGAAGGCCACAGCGACAAACTGCATCTGGGACACTGCTGGTGGCTGGAGAAACTGAGAGATGCTGTAGGATTACCTCCTCCAGCTGTGACCCACACAACATGTGTGTACAATCTGCCCTTAAAAATACACAGGCTGGTATCTCTGGATAGATCAAAGAAACTGAGACACGGGGATCCCAAAACTAGCTGTGCTATGTCAGAGCTGGGGCTCAGCTTGCTTTGGCAGAGCCCAGTTGCAAATGCTCTGAGGAATAAGGTAGAGCAGAAAATCCTCTCATGTGCCAGCAGTTGTCCTGAGAAACCACACTGTGTACTCTTTTGTGCTTTAAAACCCCCATAGATTTTCCCCTTTTCTCTCTAGTATCTTTGATCCCTCATCTTTTAGGCAACAAAGAGTTTCCCATTTGTCTTAAACTTCAGCATAAACCCAGTTATGGAAGTGAACTGATTAAGTATTGTTTATTGAAGTGTTAGGCCAAAAAAGGATTATATTTAGATTGTTTTAAACCTAGATTCCTGAAAAGTTCACTGAAAAGCTTCTCATTTGTTATGTGAAATTTATACACGTTCTCTCCAGGCTTTTTTCCCCACCCCTTGTGACTTGGAATCATAGAATTGTTTAGGTATCATATTCCCATTCAGGTGCTTCTGTTCTAAGCAAAATACTCAGTTTATTTTGTCCTCAAATAGCAGATTTCTTTTACCTATTGATCTCATAACTCAGCTGGGAAGGTATAATCCAAGAGCCCACACAGACTACACTCATACCACCTCTTGGCCCCTGCTATCAGTGACTATCAGAAGGTGCTGCTTCAGCTGCACCTATGATCACACCTTGGCTATACTGTCTGCACAGCCTTATGTTTATTCTAGTTGCTTCTCTCTTTACCTTTCTAACTCATAAACCCTTCTGTGAGGGGGTGACCAGAGCTGTGGGTAGCATTTGGGCAGTGAGGTAGCAAAGGAGGCTGTGTTGGTGTCTCCAGATGACCACAACAGGTACAAGATTGATGATGCTCTCAGTAGACTTTAAGACTGCTGCTGAATATTGAGCTGATGTTTTACCATCAACTGCTGTCATAAGGTGTTCCCAAGAATTTAAATTCCTAGAGCCTTCCTTGCAACACAAATAGAGGGTTAAAGAAAGGTTGACAAAGAGAAACAAGTGTAAGTATTCAGTTAAAAATACAGTGCCACTGTTAAGCAACTGAGCTGACCGAAAGGAAGAGAAAAAACCCCTTCTGTTTCATATAACAATCCAACACTAGATAAAACCCATACTTTCCAGCACATCTGCTAAAGAATCTAGCTTTTCCCACACTTATGGATGGCCTTGCCACAATGGCATCACTACTGCAGGGACACCTTAAAAACTGCTAATGTATGACTTGCCAGAAATGTGCCAGATGGTACAAGAGGATCTTACAGAATCCCAGACTGGTTTGGGTTGGAAGGGGCCTTAAAGCTCACCCAGCTCCAACCCCCAGGGACACCTTCCACTGGAGCAGGGTGCTCCAAGCCCCTGTGTCCAACCTGGCCTTGAACACTGCCAGGGATGGGTCAGCCACAGCTTCTCTGGGCACCCTGTGCCAGTGCCTCAGCACCCTCATGCGTTGCAATGTGCTATGTACATTTGAAGCTAAGCATATGAATAAAACATTACAATTAAGAGTTATTTCATGCTCTGCCATGCAACTGTGCAAGTAAGTCTCCTTATTTACCTTAAGTGCACTACACTAATCATATATGATACACACAGATGACACTTCACTACCTTATTACTGTGTTCATATATGACCATGGCAAACCACTAGTCTGCAAACACTGCTCATTTATTTGCAGATAGGTTGCAGCAGCTCTGAGTTCTCAGTTATGGTTTTGCTGCTAGCCTGATCTTAGGTCCCTTTCACATACTTCCACTTGAGTCAATTCAATTAGACTAGCACTTGAAATCCTGACATTTTAATAGGTCATAAGAAGACATAATGCACGTGTTGGTTATTAAAACCTCAAACAACAATAAAACAAAACCCAAACAAACATGACTTATTAATTTCACATTTTTAGCAGAAGCAAGAAGTCAAGCAGTATTATTTAAAACCATTTATTTTCCTCCATGTGACATACCTGATCAGACAAAATTGCCCTTATAAATGCCATATTGTCTTTTTTAAGGAACTTCTTCGTTCCGAGCTGATTAGTTTCCTTCTGCTTCTCAGATGGTACCAATTCCACAAGCTTTTGCACTAAGGAATTTCATAATTCAGACTTAGCACTGACTGGGGGCAAACTCAGGATCCTGTCTGTGGTGCCACAGGGCATGGCAGCACTACCAGGAAAAACACATAAACACCAGGGCTGACAAAGGAAGAGATGACCAGGATTAGTCTCAGGAGAACGTCCACCCGTGTCATATTTAATGCCCCTGAATGGTTTACCCATCAAAAATTCCATTCTTAGAAGAACAAAATTGGTCATGAAGGAAACTTGATACGGACATATTTTCCCCTTGCAGCCTTCACAGTGGTTTAAACCTCAACCTTTACCTCAGCTCTGGATGCAGACAGGGGTGCCAGCCCTGCCTTGCTTCTAGAGTCCTCACCTCTCTCTTTAGAGCATTGAGCACACACTGCTCCAGTCTTTCTGATGTCTCTGCTGAAAAACTTAGCTATTGATATGTGGGAGGCCAGGAGATGGGTGCAAAATGGTTTATTCTGAGAATGAGAACATGTTTCTTCCTACATCCTTTTTGGATGGTGGCTGATATAGGCATGGGCAACCCAGATGCCATAGGCACAGTCCACAGGAGCAGAGAGGTCCACCTTACAGCCTGGATGATGTAATATCTGAATCTGGGGCAAAAACCCATACAAAGAAGAGCCCGACCTAATGGCTAAACGCATAGAAAGGTCCAGGGATAGAAAAGGAGTTAATAATCATGAAGACGTTTGCATTTCAGTATCTGTAGGAAGGAAAAAGCCAGCTAGCAAGAGGCTATCTCCGAACCATGGAATGACAAACTGGATTAAAGTGGGTGCTTTTCAGTATGTTTTAATGACGTCAAGACACAAAGAAACCACCACTTGTGTTAAGTGGTTAATTATACCCTGTTAAGAGCATAATATATAATTAAACTGCTGGGGTTAATTATTCTCAATATAAAGACTAGAACACCTTCCTTCTCCCTTGTTACCTGACAGCTACTTCCAGCCGTTCACTCTCCCTGCAATGGTTCTTCGTTGATGAAGGGATTCTTACAGCTGCAATAGAAACAAAGCAGGCAGACGCTAAAACCCAGCCGCAGAACATACACGGGGGGGACAGACGAGGTGTGCCCCACGACTAAGCCGGAGGGTTAACCCCCCAACCACACCTCTGTCTATCTCCAGCAATGCCACCAACGCCGGGCCCCGTGGCTCCAGCGGCGGCAGCGGGAGCAGAGCCGGAGCCCGCCCCAACCACCTCTGAGCGTTGCCCGGCAACCCCAGGGTCAGCTTTCCCGAGGCAGCCGCCCCCTCTCCCCATTGGCTGCCGCCCGCCCCTGGGCGGGGCCGTAGCTGGCGGCCCGTTTGAAACTGTCCACTCAGCGCAGGGCGAGCCGCGTGCTGCCCCTCTCCCATTGGTTGCTGCTGAGGGGGCGGGACCACGCGGCGGCGGACGGAGAGCTGCCCGTGGCCGGCGACAGAGGGGGTGGGCGGGGCGAGCCTAACGGCTGCTCTCCTCATTGGCTGGCGGGCCTCGCCAATTCCAGCACAGCTTCCTCCCTGCTCCGGGAGGGCGGGCCAGCCCTTGCGCTCTCATTGGCCAGCGCTGGTGAGAGCCGCCTCGCGATTGGCTGAGGAGCCCGGGTGGGCGGGGACAAAGCTGTGGGGCGGCCATGACCGAAACGCGTGTGTAAAGCGGGGCTGTGAGGGCCGCGGGCGCGCTCGGCTCTGTTCTGTTCCGCTCCGCTCCGCTCCTCCTCAGCGTGCTCCGCCCGCCCGACACATGGAAGCGGAGGAGGAGGCGTGGAGACGGAAGCTGGAAGCTGGCAGGGCCAAGGTGAGGATGGAGGGGGGGTTCTGTCATGGGGGGGTCCGCGCAGATCCCGGCCTGGTTCCCTGCGGTGCCCTCGACAGGGGTGTTCCAGCGCTGCCGCGGCATCGCCTCTGCCTGCCCCCGGTATATGTAAGCATTAGCTTTAGAGAGCGAGGAGCTGCTTGAAGTAGTGCATGTGTCTTCCCCCTGTTTCTGCTTGTGGGGTTGTTTTGGGGAGAGGTATTTGGTTGTGGTTCATATTGGTTGGGGTTTGTCATTTTTCCTATTTTGTTGTTTATTACGTTACTATTTCTCTTGTTTTAATTTCGGATTCTACTCAGTTATTTGTGGAAATACTATGCTTCCAGGTGATACTGTCACCCAAAATTACGTATTCTATTGTTTTCTTACCTCAGTGGCTATTCCTTGCATCTGCAGGTGGGTTACTGGAGAGCTGAGCTGGACTGTCTCCAGTTGTGCCCGTAGGGAACACTTCACAAGCTTTGAGCTGCTCTGTGTCTGCAGTTAAGTGGTTTGGTAGGATTGTTGAGAGACCTCGTAGTAATTATTGTATGTAACTATGTGATTAACACCTGATACAGGGTAACTCTCAAATAAAAACTGCTTTCTTCAAGGAACTGGTTAGAAATGCCCGATTACTAATCACAGAGTGGTTTGGCTTGGAAGGGTCCTTAAAGCTCATCCAGTGCCAATGCCCTGCTACTGCCCGGCACACCTTCCATAGAGCAGGGTGCTCCAAGCCCCTTTGTCCAGCCTGGCCTCGAACACTGCCAGGGATGGGGCAGCCACAGCTTCTCTGGGCACCCTGTGCCAGCACCTGAACACCTCACAGGGAAGAGCTTCTGCCTAAGAGCTCATCTCAGTCTCCCCTCTGGCAGGTTAAAGCCATTCCCCTTGTCCT